>JAOXOE010033449.1:0-10211 GCA_028565055.1 Phoeniculus purpureus
GTGAGCTGGAACAGAGGAGGTTCCACATCAATGTGAGAAGGAACTTCTTCATGGTGAGGGTGACAGAGCCCTGGAAGGGGCTGCCCAGGGGGATGTGGAGTCTCCTTCTCTGGAGACGTTTCAAATCTGCTTGCCCATGTTCCTGTGTGACTGGATCTAGGGGATCCTGCTGTGACATGGGGATTGGACTGGATGATCTTTTGATGTCCCTTTCAATCCTTCATGTTCTGTGATTCTTTATGTAGTGCCTGGTCTATCTTTGTGCCAAGGAGATAGTAAGATTTTGAACAGAGTTGAGGGTAGTGCACTAGGAGAATGAGACAATGGGAGTCTGTGATATCCCTTACACAATTAAGAAGTTATAAATCCCCCACTCTCAGACTCAAAAGC
The DNA here is from genome assembly GCA_028565055.1 of Phoeniculus purpureus. Taxonomy (NCBI): domain Eukaryota; kingdom Metazoa; phylum Chordata; class Aves; order Bucerotiformes; family Phoeniculidae; genus Phoeniculus; species Phoeniculus purpureus. Next base: position 391 of record JAOXOE010033449.1, read on the forward strand.
TTTTTCCTGCTGGCTGACGTCAGTCTGCCCTTTTCCAGCTTCAAACATGACCCCTCGTCCTATCATTCCCTGCCCTTGTGAACAGTCTTCCCCACCCTTGTGACAGCCCCTTTCAGGGACTGGAAGGTCACTGTAAGGTTCCCCCCAGACCCTTCTCCTCTTCAGGCTGAACAACCCCATCTCTCTCAGCCTGTCCCCAGAGCAGAGGTGCTTCAGTCCTCAAGCATTGTTTTTGCTCATCTGGACCTGCTCCATTAGCTCCTCATCCTTCTTGTGTTGGGGGCTGCAAAGCTGGATGCAGGACTCCAGGTGACATCTCACCAGGGCACATTAGAGGGGCAGAATGCCCTCTGCCTCTTCCTCAAAAGTCTCGTTGCACAACCAACATAAAGACGTAAACCTTTGCCATGGAATCATTCAGGTTGGAGAACACCCTTGTATTTAGTTCTTTGGAGTGCGTGCAAGGGGAAGGTATGAACTTGCCGCTTCAGCGGCCTGGTTAATAGAGATTGTCAGAGATGAGCTCCTTCAGAGCAAACTTCCAATAGCCCTATTAACTCGATTCAAGTTGTTTGGTCTATTTTTACAGCAGCCTGGCCTGCTGGCTCCAAATAAATTACATATTCACACCTGAAGATGCCCCTCTCTTTCCCTCATCTCTTGTTCACACGTTTAATTGACAACTATTTTAAACTACTGAGTAACAGCTACCCCCTGAGCTCCTGCGTGGGCTGCACTAAACTTCAGTCTGTTGTGTTGTGAGACTTGCAGTTCACATCCTGGGGTGGACTTCTCCTGAAGAGGGCTTTACAAGTCTGTGCTGAGAAAACAAAGATGTTTTGGGTGCTGGGCCACTCTGGGGCTGAAGTGACTCCAGAGGAGCAGTGAGGCTGGGGAAGGGACTGGAAGGAAAGTCTGATGGGGAGAGAGTGAGGGAGCTGGGGGTACTGAGCCTGGAGGAGACTCAGGAGGGACCAGAAGAAGAGGGTGACTGTTACAGCCCTGATGAAGCTCATCATGATACTGTCAGCAAAAGACTTGAGGAGTTTGCCGAAGTGGAGCTTCCTTTACCAAGGTAAAGAAACGTTAAGTGATGTAAAAGTGATGGAGGCCTCCCCTCAAGTCCTGGGGGCAGTGCTGGGCCCCTCACTTCGATGAAGAGGTTGAGGGACTGGAGCAGGTGCAGAGGAGCAACGAGGCTGGAGAAGGGATTGGAGGGAAAGTCTGATGAGGAGAGGCTGAGGGAGCTGGGGGTGTTGAGCCTGGAGAAAAGGAGACTCAGAGAGGACCTTCTCCCTCTCCACAACTCCCTGAGGTGGGGGCAGGCCCTTGTCCCAGGCAACCAGCAGCAGGACGAGAGGGCAGGGCCTGAAGCTGCCAGGGGAGGGTTGGGTTGGATGTCAGGAAGCCCTTCCACATCTAAAAGGCTATCAGAGCCTTGATGGGACTGCCAGGGCAGTGGTAGAGTCCTCATCCCTGGAGGTGTTGAAGGCCAGCCTGGCTGTGGCCCTGAGTGCCCTGGTGTGGCTGCTGTGGTGATGTTAGTTGCTGGTCTGGTCTGGGTGAGCTCAGAGGGCTTTGCCAGCCTCAATCATTCTGTGATTCTGTGAATTATTATGTTTTCATTCTTTAAAATAAAGGAGCAGAGTTTTTTCCATATTCTCAGTGCCATCTACATAGCAGCTGTGGATGAACAGGTTGCCCAGGGAGGCACCTGAGGCCCTGTCCCTGCAGCTATTCAGAGGGAGGCTGGACAAGCCTCTGGGCAACCTGATCTATTTGAGGGTGTCCCTGCTCACTGCAGAGGGGTTGGACTAGATGCCCTTTGGAGATCCCTTCCAACCTGGGCCAGTGTATGATTTTCTCAGTGTAGTTCTGTCTTGTGGTATCTACTATGTCACAGCTGTAGGTTTGTGCTGGGCAAATGACAGAGAGGAATTTCTTCCTAAGAACTAACCTAAACCTCTCTTCTTTTTTTCCACAAATGAAAAAGCACAGTTATGCTGCTGTTATGTGGTTAAAAGAAGAGTTTAACAGGTTTTAAGTTCACAAGCTATAGCTTGTAGGGATGGGATGAGGGGAAATGGCTTCAAGATGCAAGAGAGGAGATCTATATTAGATCTGAGGAAGAAATTCTTTACAGTGAGGGTGCTGCAGCCTTGGAACATGTTACCCAGGAAGGTTGTGACTGCTCTATCATCTCTGGAACCACTCAAGGCCAGGTTGGATGGGGCTGTGGACAACTGGCTGTGGCAAGAGATGTCGCTGCCCATGGCAGGGGGTTTAGAACTGGGTGATCTTTAAGGTCCCTTCCAACCTAGACCATTCTGTGACTCTATAACAGGTGTAGGGAAGCGGGAATGTAGCACACACTCTACACAAATTTCCCCAAATCAGCCCAAATTATATGTTGTGGTCTATTTTACATAGTGCTTCCTGTGGGAGTTTATTCCACTGATTAATGATGCTCGTGTTTAGAAAGCCAGACTTGGTTTCTTGTTTGTGCTTGTTTGATTTTCACCTCCTATCTGCTGCTTGGTCCTCCATCTGTCTGCGTCATGTTAAATAGCCCATTAGCACCCAGCAACTGTAACCCTGCAGGAAAGTGTTTATACACCATAATCACATAACCTTTGATCTCTATTTAATTAAACGGCAGAGGATGACTCCCTAAAACTCTGTTTTAATTTTTTTTAGCATGTTCTCAATATATTTTCCTGGTATTTAACTCTCTTCCACAAATTGTCAGGAGAGGAGGTCAAGTGTTCCTGTTCTTCTCTGGAGGGGGCAGCCACAACTGCCTTGGGCAACCTCTTCCAGCATCTCCCCACCATCACAGCAAATAATTGGTTCTTCATGGCCAACCTCCATCTCCCCTCTTCAAGTCTGGAACCCTATCCCTTTGTCTTCCCACTGCTACCTGTGTCAAAAGCCCTCCCCCAGCTTTCTTGTAGCCTCCTGCCTTCAGAGATTGGAAAGCTGCTCAAAGGTCACCTGGGAGCCTCCTCTTCTCCAGGCTGAGCAATATTCTTCCAGTCCTGCATACTCAGTACTCATATTTGGAAATTTTGCCTTTTCTTCAGAATCTCAGGTGCTTTAAAACAAAAATCACCATCCCTCAAATACGACAGAGATACCACAGGAAGGGTCCCACTGGAAAAGCCAGGATGCCATACACGATTCCTACAGCATTCTCAAAGCTATTAACATTATGCCTCTGTGGCAGGGGCATTGGACTAGATGATCTTTCAAGGACCTTTCCAATCCCTAATGTTCTGTGGTTGTAAACACCCGTCTTATGTTGAAATAAGGTTAAAACACATTGGAAACCCTTACTCCTATACAGTTTAAATTTCTAAGCATCCATCTTCCATTGGAATAGGATAAAATATGTGGGAAACCCTTATTCCTGTACAGTCTGTGGTTCTAAACACCCCTCTTAGCTCGTTTGGATTCTTTGCTGTAGGATTTGTCGTGGAGAGTGGATAATGTGTAAGAAACAGTGACGAGCTGTTATTAGAAATAAACCACAGCGTGCGTTTTTAGCCCTGTTCCAGCGTGTGACTGGACTGCTGCAAAGGGACTGTTTATACATTTCACTTCCCCTCACTTGAGAAACTGCCAGTATTTACCTCAACTATTGCAAATGTTTGGTTTCCAGCCGTTTTGCCTAAATATAACTGTCCTTTTCAGGCCTCTCGCTGAAAGCTCCTGAAAACAAATTGGGCTGTTGATGACAAACCTCTGGACCCGGCTGTGTTGTGTGCAGCTCTGTTGTGTGCAGAGCCGTGACCGTGTGCACAGCCCAGCCTCTGCTCCCACAGCAGAGAGCCTGAGGAGCCAGTGTGAGCTGGGAAACTTGTGTGTCTGTGTGCCAGAGAGGAGGGAGAGAAGGCAGAGGAGGGCAGAGAGTGCTCTGTGCACTGCTGGAGGCTGTCAGGAGCGGTCATTGCGAGCAGCGAGCTGGCTGGGTGCAGTTGAAGGGGATAACATTCATCGACTCTATTTGTTGAACTGCTGAAGGGCAGATATGACATCTGACTACTGCTTCTATATGCTCCTGCTCATCGGTACCAAGGGTAAGTGCTGCTGGCTTGTTTGCTTGTTGCGAGCGTCGCGGATCTGATCAACTTCAGTAGTGCACTGGGGGTTTTTAACAACTACTATCTCGGTTTATTTATCTGTTCTTCATGGCAATTATTCTGTTATAGAATCAATGTATAATGCAGCCTCTACTAGCAGTCAGTGCATTGCAGTCTCTGCTAGCAGCATTTACTAAGTCAGTGCAATGCCGTCTCTACTAGCAGTCTGTACTAGCAGTCAGGGTAATACAGTCTCTGCTAAGTCAGTGTGATGTAGTCTCTACTAGCAGTCTGTACTAGCAGTCAGGGTAATGCAGTCTCTAGTAGGAGTCAGTGCAATGCAGTCTCTACTAGCAGCCTTTACTAAGAGTCAGTGTATTGCAGGTTTTACTAGCAGTGTCTTTACTAGCTACATGTAAAGATCAAGTATTTCTGTACTTGATGCTTTGAGAGTTACTGTTAGCAGTGATGAGCTGAAACTGCAGACTAAGGAGCAGCTTAAGCACTGCAGAAATCGTTGATAGCAATATCTGACGAAGAATTCTAGAACTGATTCATCTCAGATGCTCTGAAACCCACACTTGAGGCTCAGCACAGCAGTCTCTATCGATCCTGCAAGTGTTCATTGTCCATGTGGAGATTATGCTTAGGGAACAGGAATTTTTACCCTCTGATTCAGCATGATGGGGGATTAAATTCAAGTTGGGACTAAATTCAAGTTTCCTTTCAGGTGTCAACTCCTCCAGTGTGGTGGGAGTTACACCAGACTGTCTGCTTTCTTTAGTAACATTCTCCCCGTTTAGTGCCAGTACCCTGTCTGTAAGAGCTGCTTTTGACTCGGGTACATCTGTCCTTGTGGACCTGCTGCTCCTGATCTTTGTGTCTTATTTCCTGATGACCATTTTCTTTAATTATAATTTCGATACTAACATTTTTTTGGTTGCATTTTTGTTACTAAAATGTTTTCTTCATTGCTTTTAAGACGAAATCACTGCCCTCTTAACACCAACGCTTAAATTCATTTGCTTCAGTTGTAATTTTGATACTAAAATATTTTGGTCGCATTTTCCAGACTAAAATGATGTTTTATTCATTTTTGAGATGAAAGCACTGCACTTTGTATTATCAACTCTTAAACTAATAGGAGCATCGGGCTGAGTCCTGATACCTTCTTCTGTATTGAATGTTTTCTTGCTCTCTCTTCTCATTTTAAACTCAACATTTTGGGGTTTACTGTGCTGTTAATACACGATCTGTGGGGAACATTGTCCGTGTTAGGCATCTGGGAAGCAGAGCTGCACTCACAAGTAGTTTTGCAGAGCTTAGTTAAATCTCTGGAAGAAACTGGATAAACCTTAAGTAGTTCTGTTGTGTTTGGGAGGAAAACCTAACCTTGGTATTAATGTATTTGAAATTAAGAATTAAGGAGGTTATGGTGAGACCTGATCAAGCCCATGAGTTTCCTATGCATCCATGAGCAATAACCCAGTAAGAGGCAGTGGCTGTGAGCTGGAACAGAGGAGGTTCCACAACAATAGGAGAAGGAACTTCTTCCCAGGGAAAGTGACAGAGCCCTGGAAGGGGCTGCCCAGGGGGGTTGTGGAGTCTCCTTCCCTGGAGACATTTAAAACCCGCCTGACCATATTCCTGTGTGACTGGATCTAGGGGATCCTGCTGTGGTGGTGGGAATTGGACTGGCTTATCTTTCACGATCCCTTCCAATCCCTAGTGGTCTGTCATCCTGTGATTTAAATGGCAGTACTTTGAGGTGTTGCAGAATACAGCACCTTTAGGCAGACAACACTCGATTTTATGCAGAATAGCTAAAGGTTTCCAAAGAAAACTAAACCTCCCACATCACTTTTTATCTGTAAAAGCAGTAAAATGTTGAAGCATTTATGCAAAATTAATACGGATGTAAAATCATCTGGGTTAATTAATCTTGGCTGTAGAATGTATAAATCCTGTTAAAATACCTCCTCTCCTACATCATGTATGGTGCACACAGGTCTGGTGTTACAGTTATGATGGTCATCAACTTTAAAGTGTTTATTGATTAATTATATAGTTTATTAAAGCAGCTACAATGGCTCTTCTAGATCTGGTGAAGAGAGCAGCAGTGTAGCCACAGATCACTGGAACAGGCTGCCCAGTGGGATGTGGAGTCTCCTTCACTGGAGACATTTAAAACCTGCCTGGATGCGTTCCTGTGTGACTTGGTGTAGGCGATCCTGCTGTGGCAGGGGGATTGGACTGGATGATCTTTCGAAGTCCCTTCCAATCCCTCATGATTCTATGATTCTATGAAAGATTGGCAATGCCTGGAGTCTCTGTCACTTGCCAGGGCTCAAGTTTTCTCCCAAATTTGTTCCTGTTTAGTGCCTGTTCTAGCCTCAGTCAGTGTTTTAGCCAGCAACCTGAATCGAAACCATGTCTGAAACACTCCTGAAGTGTAATTCTCCTTGGAAATGTGGTTTGCTGTTCACACACTGCTAGAAGTTCAGCTGTCGGCTTTTGTCGTAGGATTTTGATTTATTTAGTTTTACTTTCTGCATCTCACAGATGTTCCTAATTCTTAAGCCTAAAATATTACAATCATTAAGGTTGGAAGAGACCTCCAAGATCATGCACTCCAACCATCACCCCAACTCCACCCTGCCCACTAAACCCTGTTCCCCAGGCCCACAGCTACTCATTTGTTGAATCCCTCCAGGGATGGCAACTCCCCCACTCCCTGGGCAGCCTGTTCCAACTTCTGACCACTCTGTCAGGAAAGAGATTTCTCCTGATGGTCAACCTAACCAACATGTCTCCCTGGCACAACATGTAAAACAAAACGTATCTGTTGCACAAAAACCTCATCCCTATCGATTCAATCTGCATCGGCTTCACTTTCCGTTCAGCAGCTGAAGTCGCACACAAGTGACTCAAATAGCTGTTTATATTTCACTTTCTCTGTTCAGATTCTTCATTAAATCTTCCTTATGTGAAAAATTTCCCCTTCAAAACCCAAATAAGAAAACTACGTGAATTCTTATGCACCAGCAACTCTTGGCAACTCCTCCTGCTGCTATTTTAACCCTGTGTGCTCTGTGCCTCTACGTGGATTTTCCCAAACCCTATTTCTTCCTGTACCTACAGTATCCTTCCCCTCCTCTTTCTGTTCTTCCCCTTGTGCGTGTTTTTAATTCCCCTTCCCTTACTCTCACCTCAAAATGCCAAGGAAAACATCTGGAAGTTGTTCCCCTTCCATTGCTGCGTGCCTGGGACAGCTGTTCTCAAGGGCAAGATCCCTAAGACCAAGTGTTGTCTCTCAGATACCTCAAAGAGGCCATCCTGACTCATCTGGAGAAGTGCAGGTCTATGTCTTTCCAGGATAGTGCTCATGTTTACATAATTTGTGAGAAATTTTAAGATCCCTTCCAGATTTGTAAATAGAAAAGGGAAAATACTTCAGTTCTGCAGAAGCTCGAACCGTCTTTGTACAGTAATAGGGTTTGGTGAACTTTCATTCCTCTAACTTGAGCATTAATCTGTCGGGCTTCCAGTAGGCACCTCGGGTATCTGTGTGTGCAACAAGAGATAATTAATGAGAAGCAAATCTAATTAATTAGAAAATCAGGGATGATGATGATTTTCTGAGGAAAAAGTGTTCAGGCCTTGGAACAGACTGTCCAGGGAGGGGATTGAGTCCTCATGGCTGAAGGTGTTTAAAGATCGTGTACATGTGTTGCTGAGAGATCTGGTCTGGTGGTGATCTTGGTAGAGTAGGCTAGTGGTTATACTGGATGATCTCAAGGGGCTTTTCCAACCTGAATGGTTCTACATCAATTTGAATCTGAGGGTAGGGGATCCCTGGTACAGGCTGCCCAGAGACGGGGTGGAGACCCCATCCCTGGAGCCATTTGAGGTCAGGCTGAATGGGGCTCTGGACAACCTGGTCTGGTGAGTGCTGGCCTTGCTTGTTGCAGGGGGGTTGGACTGGATGTCCTTTGGAGGTCCCTTCCAACACTGTGATTCTATGTCTTGTAAAATGTCTCCTCCTGTGTAACACCTCTGTTCAGATATCGGCAATTAATTCTACCAACTCACTCTACCCTCAAACACTGAGAGTACGGAGAGCTAAAGGATCTGAAATAGTGATGCGGTGTGGTGTCACGATCTGAAATGTTGGAGGAAAACTGATTTCCTTTTCTCATGGTCAGAAATGTCACCTTTATCAACGAACATCATTCATTTTGCAAACTCAGTGCTTAGCAACTGAGACCAAGGGTGTAGTCTTGATTTGTCCGGTGTCCTATTATATTTTCATCGTGCTATAGTACCAGAAATAATTCTTTTTTGTGTGCTGCCTTCAAACAGTGAATCAGAAACCTGTTGTGAATCATGCTGTGGGTGTGTAGGAGATAAAGGTAAAATACGAATGAAGCTAGAGATTACAAAATGAGCTTCCACTCTGCTGTGGAAACCTGAATTCTATTCCTGTTTCTTGCCCTGGACAATGATTACACACAGAGAACATTAGGGATTGGAAGGGACCTCAGAAGATCATCCAGTCCAATCCCCTGCCACAGCAGGATCCCCTAGATTCAGTTGCACAGGAGCATGGCCAGGTGGGTTTTAAATGTCTCCAGAGAAGGAGACTCCACAACCCCCTGGGCAGCCCCTTCCAGTGCTCTGTCATCGTCATTGTCATGAAGTTCCTTCTCATATTGATGTGGAACCTCCTGTGTTCCAGCTCACACCCACAGCTCTCTAAAGTGGTCACTGTGGTACTGCCATTGGGCCAGCAGCAGGAGGTGCAGCTTTCCAGAGCGCACGGGTGGGCTGGACATGCAGGCTGCATCTGACACATCAGCTGTCCACCCCTCCCCTTCCCTAGTGATGAGACTGGTGCGCACCGCGCGCCTTCACCTACCCGTGATCTTCATCATCACGTTTGACACAAAGGGGCATTTTATTGACTTCACAAGAGGAGAATTGCACAAGAGCACAGTGTGCTTTGCCATCCTGTTCCACTGTCACAGCGACCATAAAAGTTTCAGCGTGAGTTGTGATTTTTTTGGCAGAGAGATGTTAGAGCTGACAGAGCGCATTTACTTCACACCGAGTGCCCATCAGTTTGAGATTACCCTGATGTAAGCTACGCTGCCCTCGAACTAGTGATGTGGAGGAGAAAGGCTTTCCATTGCACTTTTTGACAGGAGGCAACCAGATAGAGAAAATAACATCTCAAAATCAGAGAATCATAGAAGTACTCAAGTTGGAAAAGACCCTTGGGATCATCAAGTCCAACCATCAACCCTACTCTACAAGGTCAACCCTAAACCAGCTCCTCCAACACTACATCTAAGCGACTTTTCAACACACCCAGGGATGGGGACTCAACCACCACCCTGGGCAGCCCATTCCAGTGCCTGCCCAAAATGCCAGTATCATTTTCCTTCTACACCACACGTACGTGAATATCAGACACACGCCCCTCCGCCCTTCAATATTGACAAGGAGTTGAGCAGTCATGGGGAACGACGGAATGGCCAGGCTTGGAAGGGATCTTATAAATAATCTAGTTCCAACCCCTCTGCACAGACAGGGACACCTTCACTAGAGCAGGTTGCTCAGGGCCCCGGCCAACCTGCCACGGATGGGGCAGCCACAACTTCCTTAGGCAACCTGTTCCAGCATCTCAGCACCCTCACAGCAAAGAATTTGTTCCTCATGTCCAACCTCAATCTCCCC
>JAOXOE010033450.1:0-10211 GCA_028565055.1 Phoeniculus purpureus
AGCCTTTTCCATGTCACTTGTGACCATATCACCTGTTTCCTTTCTGAGGGGGCCCACACCTTCCCTAGGCTTCTTTTTACCACTAATATACCTGTAGAAATCCTTGGTGTTCCCTTTGACCTCTCTGGCTAGGTTCAATTCAAACTGTGCCTTGGCTTTCCTAACCAGATCTCTAGTTCTCTAGTTGTTCGGGCAGCTATTAGTCTGAACATACTGGGTTAGACACAGGCTACTTTTCCAAAGTCATGATCATCTTTTACAGGCTTTACAGAAAACTGCTCTATTCATTCCTCAAGTATGATTAGGTCACTATTCAGCTATGCCCAGAGCAGCAGGTACCCTCCAGGCTATACCAAAGACAAGGTATGCAAAGACTGAAAGGTTATAAATTCAGCATAAATAAAATTATTTGGAAAATTACTCAGTTTATTTGTCCATATCCTTATTAGGAAATCACATCTCTACTAATTTTGACTTACTCTTGGTTCAAGACCATATGAGAGAGGGCGGGTAGGTTTAGCATATTGTTGTGTTCTATACTGACACTAAAGGCCAGATGACATATCGCACACTTACAACAATTATTTTTCCCTCAATGATAAATAATATGTAATTTAATTCATAATGCTAACATTCTGAGAAACAGTTTTTAAAGACATTACAGTCCATGTGAGTTACTTTTTCCACTTTAATATGCATATAATTTTGAATAAATGTATGTAACAACTTCAAATGAATACAGGATAGACTTTCTACTGTGACAACAGTGTCCCTACCCAAATAATTGCAAACTGTTATTCTAACGTCTTACTTGGTATTAATTGGATTTTTTTTTTAACAGAAAAGCACAGTTCTTCCATAATCTTCTAGTCAATTTGTAATTCCTAAAATAACAAACCCAATGCCAATAACTGATAGGGTATCAACAGAGAGCGATTAAAGAACTGATTACTGCCAGGACGTAGCTGTGAGTCTTACAACATTAAGAAAATTAATTATATTAAGAAAACACCTTTTATATTCTTCCCACCTGGTGCTGTGACACAGGAACACAGAAGGTAAGTCACTGTTTACTGCATGCAATACAAAAAGGCTGTATTCAAGGTAAATCTTTTGCTATACATAGCTAGAAAAGCTAGTGCAAATTAGGTGCTTCTGTAACCTAATCACACAGATAAGTTGGCTTTTACAGACCTTTACAGATGTAAAGATCAAAGAAGTTGGATATTAATTTTATTTTCCTTGCATCCTACATCCAAATTCCAGACAGAGAGGTATTTAGGACTATATATGCAAACATTAATGAAGAGATGAATCAATATCAGCAGCAAGAGCTAGTACGCTTGCCAGAAACACTGCATTTGTTAAAAAAAACAGTATAAATGTCTTTTAATCAATAAGTCATTAAGAATAGTTAATAACAAGGCTAAGGACCAACAAGGCTGGGAGCATCATCCAATTCTCACTAGCTGGCCTCATCTTGTTCTTTATGTAGGACCATTCTGATGTGAACAAATCTACCCACTAACCTCTTTGTGCTTATAGGTGTGGCTACAGCCTGGTTGCTGCTCCTAGTTCTGGATCTCTCAAGCCTCTCCTACATGCAGATTCTTTGACTCTCCTCTTTTCTGGCAGCAGTGCAGTCTGCTTGATAAAAGACTCAGTGCTAGGGCTCTCCCAAACCCACACAGTTTAGCAGTATTTTACTGCAGTCTGGAGACTTCAGCATCTCTTAGTGTATATCCTTCAGGGAATAGATGGTGTACAAACAAGAAATTAAAAAAAATGTATTTAATATGCAACACTTTATCCTTGAAACTCAGACAGAGACATGGAATGGTTAGAAAAAGTGTAGACATACTGAGTGACTCATAGACCCCATTTTGTAGACCCCTGTAGACCTCATTTGCCTGCAAGGCTATGAATTTGATGAGCAAGCATAAACCCACACCAGCTTCTTGGACTTAGTCTCTTTATGCTTTCTTTCTCTGAAAAACATGCTTTTTAACACAATTCCCATCAGATATGTTTCACCCTAAGAACTGGCCGTCTGTCTTCCCCAGCCAGCCTCAGTTGTAAGATTTATCCTTCTTGCAAGTGGATCAATGAAAAAGCTTTATTACACTTCCATTTTTAGACCTAACCAAACAGGGCTGTATGTTACCATGCACATATAACAACTGTAGGTGTTCTGTGGAGATAACTAATGAAATACCAAAAGCAAAATAAGTTTGCAATAGTTAGCAAGGCTTTTATGCTTTTCATGTTCTAAAACCTAAATGTTATTTGGTACAGCCTACATTGCTGTCTCATTCTCTCTCATGCGGTTGCTTGCTCATGCACCTCCATTTCCTTGTGGCTTTTTAAGAGACTAAAATACCATTCCTCGTGAAACAGAACACTGTACTTACTCTGAAACATAGTATTTCTGTTTTCCCACTTGATTTTAATTAAAAATTTAGTTCAGCCACTGACCTGAACCTTCAATGTTTTCAGTAGTCCTATCTACACCTAAAATGTCTTATTAAAGAAAATAATTTATATTCCTTCCTCAGTCTGCCGCTTGAAGTCCAGGCAGATACTATTTAGTTCAAGTGAGAAGTAGCCCTTGGTTGTTGGAATTGACTGAAATAAAATATCAGCTATAGAAGTAAGTCATCAGTGTGATAGCAGCCTTACATGCTACTTGCACTGTTCATGTGAAGTATCCCTGAGCAGCAGCAATTCTAATTGGTTTGCACTGATAGTCCACCAGTCCCACCAGTGTGTGCAGCCTGTCCTCCGTGGTTCGCAACAGGACAGAGGGCTAGGTGAGATCAAGGCGGTAGGCTCAAACTGCACAGACAACCTCCCCATGTTTGTTAGGTTAAACGCAGTCATGATTCCCTACAACTTCGTGCATTAGATTATTTTAGTTCCCTAAATACGAAAGCGATTCTAATTTGATCCAAATATAGTGGATATGAGACAACTCCTTTCCCCAAAGAATAAAGAGACATTTACTCGAAGTATACTACACAGAGTTGATGCTCAAGGCGCATATAGAGGAAGATGGTCTATGGTAAGAAGAACTCTTTAATAAAGAAGCATTGGGAAATGGAGTGCAGGAGTAAGCCTGCAATTGTAGAGAGTTTAAACAGATGACTGTAATTGGAAGCAGAGTTCCCAGTGACCTGTGCAAAGCTCCCAAACTTCTACTTTTTGTGGCATGATCATCACTCTATTTCCTAGAAACAGGGTAGGTTTAATATTTTCAGTTAGCTCTAACACATTACATGCACAACTGAGAAAATGGGAAGTGAGATACACCAGAAACTGTTTTGCAACTTCTGTGGTCATTACTAGGGCAAGTCTGGTAACCACTATGTAATGGCTTTTCTAATAGCAGATGGGCGTAATATAATGATGTGTTACAGCAAATGTTAAGTTTCTAAATTTAAAACTTGATTATACCTGCTGCGATTTACAAACTACATGAGAAAACTGTCTCAGCATATCACAATCAGACTGATGTGATTTTTCTAAAACAGAAAAAGGTGAAAGCACAGAATAATATTTTTGTTAACCACTTACATTTTCTCCAAAGATGAAGACAGATGAGGATAATGAAGCTGTGTGTAGCTGGATGTTTACCTTTTTGATAACACAAAGCTATTCACACTCATCCACTTTACAGGAGCTTTAGAAAATACAAAGTTTTAACGTTACCACATCGTGGCTGTCTCACAGATAACAGTCCTATAAGATTAAGTATTTTCCCCTTCCTGATACTTCTATATGGAAAAATAAACAACTGTATCTCCAGAAATAGGCTGAAAAATGTATAGGAAATAGGGAACTACATTCACTTTCCGGAATGGAGGAACAAAATACACACAATTTTGAGTACCAGCTAATTAAAGAAGAGTCATCCATTCTACGAGGGAGTGTATCCATGAAAAAACACTGAACAGTAGGGGTTGAAAGGGACCTATAAAGGTCATCTAGCCTAATGCCCCTGCTAGAATAGGATGAAGCAGTCTATTATGTTTCGTAATATCGATGTAGAGAGGAGATAATTTCAGTCAAAGGCCATTATCGTGACTGTTCTGACAATCAGTGGAAAAGGTAAATTCATCAATAAGTGAGACAGATGCCAACTTTTCGGAAGGGATAGGCAAGGAAGAAGAGGTGGTGGAGCAGCCCCCTACATTAGGGAGACAAATGAAAGCATACAAATTAATGAGGGTGAGGCAGAGTTGAGGCCTTATGGGTAAGGAGTAAGGCCAGCAAGAGTCACGTTGTGGTGTCTGTTAGAGACCACCCAGCCAGGCTGAAGATGCAGATTAAATCTTTTATAAGCAGTTGAGTCAGTTTTGCAACTGCTGCCCCTTGTGTTCTTAGGGAACTTCAATCTTCCTGATGTCAGCAGAGAGAGAACAGTCCCAGAGGTTCCTGGGGTGTGTGGAAGAGAACTTATTGATACAACTGTTGAGAGAGGCAACCAGGGAAGGTGCCCTCTTGGACCTGCTTCTTGTGAACAGGGAAGATCTTACAAGGAAGTAAAGGTTGGAAGTAGTCTAGGGTATAGCGATCATGAGATACCGAGTTTTCAATCCTTGCAGAAACAAGGAGAGGGGTTAGTAAAACTGCTACCTTAGACTTCTAGAGGGCGAACTTTGGCCTGTTCAGGAACCTCCTCTGGGAGGCTGCCCTGAAAGATATGAGAGTCCAGGAAGCTGGACATACTTCAAGATGGAAGCCTTAAGGGCACAGGAGCAGGCAGGACAAACAAAAAAGTGTACCAACTCTGGAAACAGGGGCAGGTGAATCAGGAAGTGATTAAGGATATTGTAAGGTCTTGTAGAAAGAGAATTAGAGATGCAAAGGCTCACTTAGGAGTTAACCTGGCCAAATCTGTTACAGATATGTCATGGTTTGAAGCCATGGGTTTCTAGTATTGTTTTCTAGTCTCTCTTGGAGACACTACGGTATGCAGTGCTGCAGTTCCAGATTCCAGTTGCGAGAGGCAGCTGCAGCTGTGGGCAGGGGCAGCCTTGTCACGTAACCTGGGCCACCCCTTTTTAGCCAGGGGTAGATTTTTGGGAGAAGATAGTTCTGACCCAGCCATGTCTTTGTCAGCAGCTTCGGTGGCTGCTGCTAGCCTATGCCACCGTGGTAGCAGGGATGGGTTCTCAATGCCAAGCCACACAGATGTCAGAGTGGAGGAGTGGCCACAAAACTGATCAGCAGATCAATTGGTGCCATCTTGGCCAGACAGCTGGTGCCTCTTGGTGGAGAAGTTCTGTCACAGCTGCAACTGAGAAACAGAGAAATGCTTCCGTAAGCAGGAGAAAGAGGCTCAAGAGGCTTTTGACATTTTCCTCCATTGCTTGGCTGGACTGTGTGTGCCAAATAAGCCAAATGGACTTGTGATTCTTAAACCTTTCGTAAAATTGCCAAGTGAAGTGTATGCTGTTGCACCTAAGTGTTTGTTACCATCTGAAGGTATGCTCGTCCGTCCCAGCTCATTTGCTAGCTGTCACAGGCCATGCCACATGGTGGACTATGGATGGTTTGGAGCCACTGAGCATGGTAGAACCCAGGATGTAGCCTGTGCCTCAGGGACAGTGTCAGTCATCTGTTTGTCTACAGTATATGCTCCTCCCAGGGGCTCCTCTCTGATGCCAAAGACCACCAGCTAGTTCTCTCCCATCTTCTCAGAATGCATGTAATGCCACTGTTACAGAGTTTCTGTTTATTCACTTGTCTGGGGTTTTTCCTTTCTTTCTGTTGGGTGTGGGTCCAATAAAGCCTTTCTGTTTCCCCAAAGTTGCTTCACTACCTGGTAGTGAGTGCTGGCTGATGTGCTTAAAAATGCAAGGACCAACCAAAAGGACCGACTGAGGGCTTTCAATCCATGACAGGATAAAAAAAAAATTAAATACATTAATAAGAAAAGGAGGGCCAGGGAAAACACCTGCTCCTTTCTGGATGAAGGCAGGAACACAGTAATTGAAGACAGAGAAAATGCTTAGGTACTTAACACCTTCTTTCCCTCTGTCTTTACCAAAAACCATCCTCAGGGTAACTGGGCTTCTGAGTTGGTAGACAAGGATGGAGAGCAGATTATCCTTCCTGTAATCCAAGAGGAATTAGTTAGTGACCTGCTGTGCCACTTAAATCCTAACAAGTCTGTGTCCCAATGGGATTTATCCCAGGGTGCTTAAGGAGTTGATGCCAAGAGCTGACTAGGCTGCTCTCCATCATTTATCACCAGTTCTGGATAACCATGGAGGTCTCAGATGACTGGAGATTGGACAATGTGATGCCCTTCCTCAAGAAGGTCCAGAAGGAGGATCAAGGGAACTATAGGCCTGTCAGCCCAACCTCAGTGCCTAGTTAGGTAATGGAGCAGACCAGAGTGGCATGTACAAGGCAACCAGGGCATCAGGCACAGCCAGCATGGGTTTAGGAAAGAAGGTCCTGCCTAACCAATCTGATCTCATTCTACAGCTGGGTGACCAACCTAATGGACGAGGGGAAGTTGTGGATGTAGTCTACCTAGAATTCAGCAAAGCCTTTGACAGTCTCCCACAGCATTATCCTGGAAAAGCTGGTAGCCTGTGGCTGGGATGGTGATACCCTCTGCTGGGTTAAAAACTGGCTGGATGACCAGGCACAGAGTGTGGTTGTGAATGGTCCTGCATCCAGTTGGTGTCCAGTGTAACTCTCCTCCTGTACTGGGTACTAGTGAGGCCTCATCTCAAGTCCTGTGTGCAGATCTGGGCCCCTCTCTTCAAGAAAAATGTTGGGATGCTGGAGTGGGTCCTGAGGAGAGCAACAAGGCTGAGTTTGAGACTAGAGGGAAAGTTTGATGAGGAGAGGCTGAGGGAGCTGCAGTTGTTTATCCTGGAGAAGGGGAGACTCAGGGAGAACCTTATCTTTTATTTTTCTTTTTATTTTTCTTTTTATTTTTCTTCATTTCCTTCTTACTGATTTCTGCCTTGGCTTTATGTATCCAAAACCTTCCTATTCTTTTTAGCTATACCACTCACCATTAAATTCTTAGGTTCTTCAATTGCCTGTATCACTCACCACAAAACTAAATCAGCTTGGTATATTATATATACCTCTGTTTCCGTCCTGAAATTACTGTCCATTTTGTCTTTCCAACTGATTTCATTATGAGATTCAGCTTCTCTTGTATTTTCAGCAGTATAAAGTGAAGGCACAAAACTTTCCTGAGTTCTGGTAATTTGTAAGAAATGGGCTGAAGCAGTATTTCACACCATACCACTCAGACTGTATAAGTCAATATGAAACCTGCATATGGAGATCAGGTAGCACTAAGACAGTGTGCAAAACAGTAGATGTTAATTATCTCATGGCAGGAGGAGAAATAGCTAAATGCTACTTGCTTCAATTTTCTAGTACCCCCTGCAGGTTAATACAAAGGAGCAGCATTTGGCTTCAAAGTGAATGGCATATATATCCTGCCTAATTAAAATGAAAATAAGACCAAAGGTCTTTTATGTTGTTATTAATATTTAATAAAATATTTCTACGCTTCTGTGTGAAGAGACTACTAAAGGGAGTTCTGACTGAATTTCACTCATCTCCTCAATTTCAGGAAATGACAGTATCTTGTTCACATTACCATAGTACCTCCTATTATTATTGCGATTATACTTAATAGTCTTCCCTGGTCTCATGCTTTCTCACATCTGTATCACATTATCCTGACCACTCATACTCCTCTGATCAAGATAAAATGGACTGTTCATCTAAATTGAGCACTTCAAGTGCAAAGCAATCTTTTAAATGTAAATTAGGGATTAAAAACAAGGATGGAGTTTGGTGATTTCTCCAAATTATGGTGTTATATTTTTCATGTTCTATTCCATCATCTAACATATTGTAATGTACACTAATGTATAATCAGCTTTCATTTAGCATCCATATTAATTTCCTTTGTATGATATACTAGGGTAAGGAGATTATCACAGTCCTATTATTTTTTAAAATCAAATGCTAAGAAAGTTAAAATCAATCTACAAATAAAATCTTTAATCTAAGAAATTTTAGCAGTACAATGCATTTATATTTCTATTTACAGGCAGTAGTGGTAGTACTGTCTTTATCAATTTGAAGTAAAATTTTCCAATAGAAAGTTATTTTTAATTGAGTATAATCACATTTTTAATTACTCTTCACTTTGTAGGTATTGCTTAGCAAGCAGTTCACACTGCGAGGCTCTTCATGTGACATCTTTTTAATTCAGCCCACACAGTTTAGTTGTGCCTAAAAAGAAAACCTGTGGAAAACATGGTTTGCTCATATAGGCTTTTTTTGAGCCCTTAGAGCACTCCTGGCATATTTCCTTTGGAATACAGTATTCAATCTGGCTTGACATTGGTAGCAATGTCTACAGAACATGTCAACTGCAATCCATGCTACATATACAGGCAAACTTTGGTGTTTGAAAAAAAACCTCTTTATAGAAGGCACCAGTATACATGCCAAAGAAATGCAAGAATAATGCACACAAGTGAAGAGCTGGCTCAAAACAGTGCAAGATATATTGTGCACTTTTGTGCAAGACTGCATATATTATCAATTAATTTTTGAGTTTTCAACCACATTCTTCCAAAACACACTTTACATATGTCTGCACCATTAACTAGGTGTTGCCCCTCCTCTTTCATTCTCACGATCCATTCAAGGATCCATATAAGGTATACTTTTTTAAGAAAGCATATAACATATACTATCTTCAGCTGCAAGGTCCTGGATTTCTCTGCTGCTAAAAGGTAAAAGTAAAATTTTCCTGCAGTGATACTGAATGCCATGCAGATTGCAGAGCATGCTGCAGTTAGGACTGCTGTTGACAGAGGAGTAATATGACTTGCAGGATGCCTCTACGGGAGCACTCCTGAAATATGACACTGATTCGTATTGAAGCACGAAAGTTAGATCTCAAAATTAATTAAAATAAATCAAGTTAAGTACACTTAGAACTATTTGTGTCCACGCAGGAATTACACAGCTTAAGTAATAATTTTAATGTAAATTTTAACAGTAACCTCCTCTTTTTCACAGTTAAGCCCTCAGAGAACACCGGTTTCACTCCCAACTCCATAAGGGACTGAGTTTTAGTGGACACAGTAATTTCTGCTATGTCCCTACTCAAACACCCTAAATAAATCTGTCTATTTAGACACTCAAAGCCCTGCATTTTTTCCCATTTTTATTGCTGATTGGTCAGCCCCAGTCTTGTCTCCTTTCCAGTGGTCACTACATCAGGCTGTTCTCCATTCCTCTGTAGATACTGGTTCTGTAACATTGGTTCTGTAATAACTTGTCCTTCCAGTTCCACGAAGGAACTACCTACTTTTGTCATCTAAAAAAATAATGCAAGTCTTCCCAAACCCCATTTCTTCTCCAGTTCTCCTTCCTTCTGAAGTCTGGTTTTCTGCAGAACAGGTCCTGAAATGTGTCTGACTTCTTCGTGCTCCCTACAAGTGGATGGATGGAAAGACAAAGACTAAGGAAACAGAAGACCTTCACACTATGAAAGGTCAGATTTTTGACCACCTGATGAACCTAAACATACACAAATCACAGAATCATACAGTCATAGCATGTATAGGCTTGGAAGGGACCTGATGAGAAGTACCATAGTGTCCTGAAGGAATAAGTTGACTGTGTTGCCAAAACATTCTCCATGATAGTTGGAAAGTTCTGGAAGGCAGGTGAAGCCCCTCATGAATAGAAAAAGGGAAACATAGCATCCATTTTCAAAAAATGTAGAGAGAAAGACCTTGGAAATGACCCACCTGTCTCACCACTGTGCCTATAAATATCATGGAACAGATCCTCTTAGAATCTATGCTAAAGTACACGGAGGACACAGAGGTGATTTGAGACAGCCAACATGGCTTCACCTATGGCAAATCCTACCTTCTAGAGGTAGGAGGCCTTCTAAAATAGAGTAACTGTATCAGTGGACATGGCAAGAGCTATGGATGATATCTATCTGGACTTCTTTAAAGACCTTTCACATGGTCCCCCACAACATCCTTCTTTCTATATTGTTGAACTATGGATTTGACATAGGTAGAGAGTCATAGAATCATAGAATCATTAGGGATAGGAAGGGACCTCAAAAGATCATCTAGTCCAATCCCCCTGCCACAGCAGGATCACCCAGACCAAGTCACACAGGAACA
>JAOXOE010033451.1:0-10209 GCA_028565055.1 Phoeniculus purpureus
ACACAGGTGTCCTTATTTTATTGGTACAACACATATATAAACCAGTGGCCATTGGCGTTTCAGCTCCATATGCCCCTGGCTCATCTCTGTACCAAGTTTCTCCCAGCACTGCCTTTGGTGCAGTTACTGGGCTTTTGAAGTCCTCATCCTTGCTGAGGACCTGTTCCTCCTGCAGAGCCTCACACCTAGTCTGCAAGTGCACTGTAGGTGGTGAACTTCTCAAGGTAGCACACTTGCTCTGTGTGCATTTGTTCGGTCGGGCAGAGACCTGTTCCCATTGACCCTATTCCTGTGGGTTACTACATGGAGGCTGAGAGACTGGCTGGTGGGATGATATTGGACTCACTGATCCCCTGAGAGTTAACCCTAGTGCAGGGTTTGTAGCTATTACATTATGAAAACAGTCAATGTCCCTTTTGCAGTCTCTTTTAGCTCTCAGTCTTACCACCTCTTCATTTTGCTCAGCCACCGTGTTCATCAGGTCTCTGATCTGCTCACCCCTAACACAGGTGGTGTCCCTGCCATCCTCCATATCGAGTGCCAGGCTCCAGCGCTCACTGCAACCACCTGCTGAACATCTGCATGCTTGTGTGTGTGGCCTCAGTTTGGGTGTCCACTGGCCTTTTTCTACTGGCCTTTGTCCTAGTAGTAACCATGTCTTGTGGTAACCACCCTGTCCTGATCGATTTTCTTTTTCCCCCGTCAGTGAGAAGGCTGAGCTGGTTGCCACTGCCTCGTCTCCTCGCAGCCACGCACCGGGTTCTGCTTAGTTGTCATGTCTGGAAGAAGATCCAGAATATCTTCCCCTGTAATTTTGGCAACATTTCTATTAAAAGATGATGATTTCTTATGCCTTGGAACCCTGGATTTCTTACCTGGGGGAACACAATGCTTTCATATCAAGAATGTGATTTTGTTCAACCTGTGAAAAGCCAGCCCCAAATGTAACGTGGTTCTGTTAGCCTCCACGAAGAGAGGGCAAAAATGTTGAGATTTGCTATTGCTGTCTTCCTTAAAGTACATTTGACCTGCAAGTCACCAGTCTGGACAGTATCCTGTCTGGTCTCAGCGTTGCAAATGGAAGCAGGGATCCTGGCCTTTTCTCCCCTTGTGCATTCAGAAATGGTCCACCTCAGTGGACCACTGCAAGACATGTTTTGGTGGGGAGAGTGAAGTGGGAATGGGTCCAGGAGTTTGCAGCAGGAAACGATGGTGGAACCAAATGACATGAGGTTAAGAGTGATCATTAGAAAGTAAGATGAGATAGTCAAGGACGTGGTTAGGAAATGCAGAAAGAAATAAACATGGTGGAGTTACTGGGCATAGATGGTGGAGTTACTGGGCATAGATGGTGGAGTTAATGAGGAGAGAAACAGAATTTCTCAAGTCAGGAAAAATAAGAGGGAAGATTGGCACAAAAACTTAGAGATGTGAGGAATAGGACAGAGGTAACAGGTGTGGCAAGATGGTAAGAGGAAGAAAATTAGGACTTGGGACCTCGCAGGTTGAAGAATGTTGAGAAAATCAGGCAATGAGTCGGAGGTGGAGAATGTACACGAGTGACCAGAAACAGAGGCAGATC
The DNA here is from genome assembly GCA_028565055.1 of Phoeniculus purpureus. NCBI lineage: Eukaryota > Metazoa > Chordata > Aves > Bucerotiformes > Phoeniculidae > Phoeniculus > Phoeniculus purpureus. Next base: position 1,583 of record JAOXOE010033451.1, read on the forward strand.
ACATCCCAATACAGACCTCTGCTTTAATTCTTCTGGCTTAGCCTGTCATCCAGACCTCTGTCCCCTTGAGATAAGCATCTTGTGTGATAGGCTGTTTTGCAATGTTTGCCCAGACTGCTGGATGCGGAGCATAAGTGGTTGCAGATCATTCATGGCTCTGACCCTATCTAGGTGCATTTCCAAGGAAATGCACCAATTTCCGCAGTTCAAGAAAACTCCTACATGTCTAGGTGATGGAGAAATTGTCAGTAGCAAGGCCAGGCTAGAACCAGCTCTAAGCTTTGCAACTGGAGTGGCAAAGAGAGAAGAGAGCAGTATGTGCCCTCATTTTCCAATACATTACATATGATGAGGAAAATATTCATGGTTTTGAGAAATAATCACACTATTTCAAGAGTCAATTTAAAGCTATCCGCTAAGAAGAGTAAGAGCCGCTGGGCGTGATTTCTTCTTGTGAAGGGATCTTTGTCTGTGATGGTCAATAATGACAAATGGCCAGAGGAAGATGAAATTCCCAAAGATGTTATGAAGTCCTGCCTCAGCACAGTCTTGATGTATTGTAGCACTTGCCAGTGGAAACATCTTCTTTACTCCTTGGCAGCACTGGAAGGTTGGGGATTTTTTGTGTGTCAGTATCGTACAACTGCACTGCTTTCCAAAGCTGACTGTGAGGGCAATGCTCTGCCAGGGCGCTTGCAGCTTGGGCTGCCATGCCGCCACAGGGCACTGTGTGGGGCTGCCTATGCTGTCTCTACAGGGAATTAAGGACACCTGAAGAGGGGAAAAGCCATAGCACCATTGGCAGGGGTGTGCTGGTTTTCTAGGACATGGAGTGGCAGCTGTGGCTAGTGCATCAGCGCGGTATGGACAGAAAATGGAGGTTAGCGCACAAGTAGGGTGACGCAGGAGCTTTGGGTGACCCGTCCAACACTGTGTGATCCAGCCAACCTCTGGGGGTACCTGTGGGCACTGGAAAAACACGTGAGGCACCAGCCTCTGTTGTGTTGCACAGGCGAGGACAAGCGACAGGTGACAGTGACGGCCGGCGTGGGAAGAGCGGGACCAGGCAGAGGCGCGCGGGCTGCGGGAACTCCGTGCGGCGCTTGGGACGGGGCGCGGCGGTGGCAGCACCAGCACGTACGAGGACGTGGCCGCAGCACCGGCTGTAGCGGGGATCTGTGTGCTGGACAGACACCGCGGCAGCTCCTCTGAAGGTGCCTGCGAGCCGCGGGCTGGGGCGGTGGCATCAAGACCCGACGGCAGGCGGCAGGACTGCGCCGACGCCGCTGACAGCGGCTGCGCCCTCCGGCTGCGCGAGTGGCGGCCGCTGGAGGCGCGTGACGGCGTGTGCGGCGTGACGGAAGCCGCGGCGAGACCCGCACCGAGAAGCACCGCGGACCGGGGGGAGGGGGCCGTGAGGTGCCGCTGTTAGGTGCCACCCCCTTCCCCCCACCTGCACCCCGGACAGCGGAGACAGCCGACGGCCATTACGGGGGCGGTTGCCCTGTGTGTGACAGGAGAGGAAGACGAGCGCGTGACGCCCTCCGCGCCCCGCCCCCACCCTCTCTCTTCAGCTCCTGCTCCCGGCGGCGGCGGCGCAGCCATGGAGCCGGAGTGTCGGGTGCTCTCCATCCAGAGCCATGTCGTACGTGGCTACGTGGGCAACAAAGCGGCCACCTTCCCCCTGCAGGTGAAGGGCGCGGGCGGGCCCCTTGCGGGGCACCTCGTTCTTTCTCCACCTCTGCGGGGCGCCGAAGGAAGCCGGGACGGGGGGGCAGGTGCGGTGACGGCGGGGCTGCTCCCCCGCCATGTCGGGGTTAAGGTCAGGGGACGGTTTGTTCGGACGCCCTTCCCGCTTTCTCAAGTGTCAGAGCGCGGAGCTGGGGCGGGGGGAGCAGGGGACCGGGAACGTCCCGGCGAGCCGGGACCGGTGCTGCTGAGCCTCCCGCACGGCTCGGCCCGGCGCTCCTGCAGGATAATTCCTTCTCGCTGCTGGGTTGAGGCTGCGTGGCGGCGAGCGGGCTCAGAGAAGAAGGAAGGTGGGGAAGGGCTGGGGTGCTGCTGGTGGGTCTGCTCGGCTTCACGTTGCGGTGCTGTGCGGGAGCCGGGGCCACTCGCCGTGGCTGTGTCCAGCATGGGCTGGGCGCCTCTGCTTGAGGGTCTCCGCTGGTGATAGCGGTTGGTCCCGGCTGGGTACGGGAGCACTGGGCTTGTGCTGGGACGAAGCTAAACCCGGGCTGGGGCTGGGTAAACGCGCAGCCCTTGCGTTCCGCGGGTCTAGGAAAGCTGTGGTGTGATGTGAGGATCCCGTACTGCCCGAGGCTGGGCTGGGGAAACTAACTGCCATGGTGCGGGGGTTGCAGGTACAATTGGATCTGGCCTCGGTGGCTGTCGTGTGCTGTCTTAAGAGTTGCTTGCTGAGGTCTGGCTGACCATGAGAAGACATTGGTGTATTTCTTCTGTTGTGTGTTTCCTCGTTCTCTCTAAGGGGCTCGTTTGGGGCCTGATGTATCAAAAGGTCTTTGTTCCTTTGAGCACATGTGGCTGTACAAAGGGTGCTGTCAAAGATACAGGTGCCAGAGCACAACCTGTTGTCTTGGTGCATGCTTAGCAAGTGATGGTGATCTCACTAGACACCAGAGACAGCACACTCTGGTAAGTGATGCACTGAGACCAGGCCTGCCACAAGCTGACATCGCACCCTCTTATTACCATTAGTATGAATTCACTCTTTAATATATGTTTATGGTGAAGGTTGGTAGACATGAGACATCCGTGTCTTGTGGAAAAATAAAAATCTGTGAATGTGGACACCCATACGTGAAAGCTGTCATGATCTGCAGGCCAGATGTCCCTCCTGTCCTAACTGAAGGGCCTCCAAAAATGGTTTCCCTGTCTCACTTCCCTAGCTATTTTGGTGGCAGCAGAAAGGCACACAGTACTACTTACTCCAGAAATCTCCAGTCTCTCAAACTGTTGTCTTCATTTTGATTGTGTCAAGTGTTCTCTTTACTCTTCGGTAACTCAACCTTTCTGTGGCACTAGAGTGTCTATATGGGTGTCTTTCATGTCTTGGCAAATCAGTTCCTGTAAAGTGTCTTTAATTTTGTGACTATGATACTGTAAAATACTGCTGTGGTTAAAGAGTCTTAGTGATGTAACTGGTTTATGCTTATGAGGCTGTCACACATTGTGTAACGTTCCTCAGTGTAGAGCGCAACAAGGACTTGCTGGAGTTGGGAGAAAAGATAGTTAGGAAACAGCTGAACTGTCACTACAGTTGAAAATCATATGCAGGCAACCCTTAATGAAGCTGTGCTTGCTAGAATCATAACATTATACAATCATTAGGGATTGGAAGGGACCTCGAAAGGTCATCTAGTCCAGTCCACCTGCCACAGCAGGACTACCTAGACCAAGCTGCACAGGAACATATCCAGGCGGGTTTTAAACGTCTCCAGAGGAGGAGACTCCACAACCCCCCTGGGCAGCCTGTTTGAATGCTCTATCACCCTCACTGTAAAGAAGTTCCTTCTGATGTTTATATGGAACCTCCTCTGTTCCAGCTTACACCCATTGCACCTTCTCCTATCACTAGATGACGCTGAGCAGAGCCTGGCTCCATCCTCCTGACACCCACCCTTCACATATTTATAGACATTGATGAGGTCACCCCTCAGTCTTCTCTTTTCCAAGCTCAAGAGACCCAGCTCCCTCAGCCTTTCCCCATAATGAACTAATAATGGTTAAATGAAGATTCCTTTTGAGCTAGTCAGCATCAAGTCTGAAAGGCAAAATGTGCATGTTTGTGTCCACGTGAGGTTTGGTGGGCTGAAATCTTGACAGAACAGTTCAGGAATCGGCATTTGGACAGCAGCATCTGCATAGAAAGCGAGACATAGTTTCATTCTCTGTTTGCAGGTATTTGCAAAAACATCATATCTGAATGACTTGATCTTTGGTAGAAATCTGGGACCTCTTTAGCTATTAGAAATAACCTGTGTAACAATGTGCACAGCAGAGAACTATTGAATATGTTTTCTTTTAAAGTTTGCTTCATGGGGCTTCCATAGACTAAATATTAAAGCATTAAAAAAGTATTTGAAAAGTAGGTGTTAGGTGTGTGGAAAGACACTCTCAGTGAAGTATATGGTGAATGTGTTCGGTATAGCAAATACAGTAAGAGAGTTAGACCACATGTATTAGAACAGTTGTAATAATGGAAGTAGTATACCTGAGTTTGAAATGTTAGAGCCCTTTACAGCATTTCAGATTAAAATATGTTTGTTTAAGGAGTTTGAGATTCCAGATCAACTCCAGTAGGTCCTGGAGGAAATACTCAGTTGGATTTAGCAAGTGCTGGGAAGTGAACTGTCTTCCAAATTGTTACGGAACATCAAAGAATGTTTCTTCTTGACTGAGAGTTGTCATCGTTTTTATAACATAAAATAAAAAAGAAATGTTTTCCCCAACATGATTTTTGTCATATGAGTTTTTCTTTTTAAAGGATCTCTTACTTGTTTGTTTTAAATATAATTTTAATTCACCTTTCCTGCCCCATCGTTCTAGTTATGTAGAATGTGGCAGGTAAATATTAACAGTCCTTTCCAAAGCACAGCCAGAACACACAAAGTAAAGTTCATTTGTCTTCTGCAGATGTACTTAGTTCTGACCATCAGGAAAATTTTGGTAGGCACTTGAATTAAAAATTCATATACTACTGTCATCATAATTTTTGCTCTTGTGAATGAGTATTTCTGTGTGTTCAAACCTGTGGGGCCTCTGTGGTGCTTGAATGTACGAGGAAGGGACAAGATAAAGTTCCAGCTGATTTCAGGTTTTGGTTTTTTCTTTCTTTTGTTGAGCAGTGTAGTTCAATGCATTAAGCGTGGTACAGAAAGAGAGATAAAGAATATCTCTTTATTTCAGATGAATGCCTTTCAAAACCGACTTGTATTGCGTTAATTAGGCAAGTTAGAAGAAGGATGAATCAGGCACAATTATTTACACAATAACAGTGTTATGTACATATACATAATATTCCTACTGTTGGACTTGATGATCTATTAGGTCCCTTCCAACCCTGGCAATACTGTGATACTGTGATACTGGCTGGCCCTTATTTTTGCTACCTATCAAAAGCTGAAAGAGCCTAACCCTTACACAAAAAATAAAACCCAAGATAGAATACAAAAACCCCCCAAAACTCTGGGGGAAGGCTCCTTCGTAGCTTTGTAAGCAGCGTTTTTGTAACGTGGATGGCAGCATACGTAGTTACGCAAGTCTAGTGATTATCCTCGTGCAAGGCCAGGCCCTGAAACAAACTGGAATCCAAAAGGAATTTGGAAGAAGATTGTTCCCTATCTGGCAGTCTGGATTTATAAGGAAAGGCTTTACTAGAACTTTCCAGAAGTGCTTGTGCAGATTAATGCGCCTGTGAAGAAAGGATGTCTCTGACGGTTGAGGAGCTCTGATGTAATGTGAGATCTTTGAACTTTGAAGTTTGTAGGAGATGGACTTTTGACCTGTATGGTAAGCTGGAAGGGGAGGAGAGTGGCACAGGACTAAATGAGGGTAAGAAAGCGGAATACTCCTCAAAGGATCCCCCCTCCCACCAAAAAAGAAGTGTGAGTGTGTGTCACTTCCAGCTCTTGACATGGCTTCAACACAGAACTAGACTGAGGGAAAGAACTGGGGAAAATAAATCTTGGGATCTCATTTTTACTTTCAGTTTGTGTAGATCACAGATTTATTTACAGTCTTCTTAGAGAAACCTTTTCAACTACTAATGCAAAATAGTAGCTTTGGGAAAGGTAGAATAATTTTGGCCTGTGTAAAAGAAGTGCAGCTGGGACTATTGATGTGCTACAAACCCTAAATGATGGGATTGAGCAAAGTTGTTGATAAACAGAAAGTGGACTGAGATCAAGATGAGGTACGTGAAAGTACAATGCATGACTGTCCTGACAAGCCGCTTAATAGCAGCAGCTTGTTAAGGAAACCTTTTTTGTGGAAACACAGAATGCCAGAGGTGTTCTCACAGGTTGACTGTGTACCTTAGCTGCAAAAAACATTTGCAGATGCATTAAGATGAGTGTTGCTCTATATGTGTGGGGCCTGTTGATCAGATGGCATTTTAAACTTCGAAAAAGGTGGTACACATTCACAGCAATTACTGTTGTAGTTTGCTAACTTTTTCATAGTGCATTTTGGAAATTGGAACTGTGCAGACGCATTAGTCATGATTTGACATAATAGTTGCACTGGAGCACATGCTGTAGTGAATAAGGAGTAGCACACTTTTTTGACTTCAGTGTCATCTTTTTGATCTAACACAGTGCAGCAAAGTGAAAAGACTAAGGAGGATCCCATTTGATGTCTACAGATATGTGCAAATACTTGATTTTAGATCAAGCAAAACTGCCTTACCCTGATACACCTGCTTTCTTGGGGCAAACAGAAGAGTTGTCAGGAAACTGCAGATCTTACTAAAGGACTGGAAAACCTTGCCTCAAGGTGGATTCGTGCCGTTTTTGTGGAGACTATCGCGTGCTTGGAAACTCAATAGCAAGTGTTTACTTGCTTAAGGCATCCTTTTTAGTAGGCAGTGGCCTGTCTGCCTACTGAATAGACTAGTTCTGTCTATTAAGTCTTAGTGGTTTTGAATTCTTGCAATTATTCTGCCTTATTCCAGCTCAAAATGAAACAGTCGTGGGAATATTCTTTTTCCCTACTATAAAAGATAGACAGAGTCAATAGTGATCTGAATTGTGGAAAAAAAAAAAGTTTGAATTTTAAAGCCTTTGATTTTACACATATATTAAAATGGACTGAAAGATGTTAGAAAGAAAAGTACAATTTGAAATAATAAAATGAATAATTGTATGGTATGAAGGTAAAGCTGAGAAAAAATTGTGACATACAGAGCTGCTAATACTTCTCTAAAATCTCCCTTTTGCTAAAGCATTGTCTCTTACTTCTTAATGTTTTCTACTTATATCCACAATTAGTGGTCACCTTTACCTTGAAGAGCATACGTAGTCATTTTCGATAAGGGATTCAACATGATCCACGACTGACTAAGTACAGGCCACCAGATCAGGACGAGGAAGTTGATGAGGTCTTCTACAGGAGCTGACAGCAGCCTCACAGCTACAGGCTCTGGTTCTCATGGGGGATTTTAACGACCCTGATTTTTGCTGGAAGACCTACTCAGCCAGCCACCCACAGTCCAGGAGGTTCCTCCAGTGCATTGCTGACAATTTCCTGATGCAAATGGTGGAGGAGCCCACGAGGAGAGGAGCTCTGCTGGATCTTGTACTCACCAACAAGGAGGGTTTGGTTGAAGCAGTGAAGGTTGAGCGCAGCCTTGGGTGCAGTGACCATGACATGGTGGAGTTCAGCGTCTCGCGTGGCAGGAACAGAATACCTAGCAGAATCACAACCCTGGACTTCAGGATGGCCAACTTTGGCCTTTACAAGCAATTGCTAGGGGAAATCCCATGGGACAGGGTACTGGCAGGTAAAGGGGCCCAAGATAGCTGGTTGACATTCAAATACTACTTTTTGGAAGCACAAGGAACGAGCATTCCAACAGGAAAGAAGTCAAGGAAGGGAGCCAGAAGACCTGTGTGGTTAAACAGGGAGCTGCTGGGGAAACTCAAGAGGAAGAAGAAAGTCTATATGTCATGGTAGGAGGGGGTGGCCACTTGGAGTGATTATGAGGCTCTGGTGAGAGAATGTAGAGATGCAACTAGGAAAGCCAAGGCCTCCTTGGAATTAAAGCTTGCAAGAGACGTCAAGGGCAACAAAAAGGGCTTCTTCAAATACCTTGCAGGTAAAACTAAACCTAGAGGCAATGAAGGCCCCCTGCTGAATGAGGTGTGTGCCCTGGAGACAGAGGATGCAGAGAAAGCAGAGATACTCAACACCTTCTTTGCCTCTGTCTATATTTCTGGGGGCTGTCTTGATATCAAGCCCCAGAACACTGAGGCTCCAAAGGAAGCTGAGGCAAGAGAGGAGATTGTCTTGGTTGATGAGGACTGTGGTTAGGGATAAGTTGAGCAAACTGGATGTACAGAAATCCATGGGCCCAGATGGGATGTACCCGTGCACACTAAGGGAGACAGCGGAAGTCATTGCTAAGCCACTCTCCATCATCTTTGCTAAGTCATGGGGATCAGGAGAGCTGCCTAGGGACTGAACGATAGCAGATATCACTCCACTCTTCAAAAAGGGTAAGATGGAGGACCCAAGTAACTACAGACCAGTCAGCCTCACCTCCATCCCAGGAAAGGTGATGGAACAATTTGTTCTGGAGGCTGTCTCCAGGCACATCAAGAATAGAAGGGTTGTTACGGACAGTCAGCATGACTTCACCAAGGGAAAGTCATTCTTGACCAACTTGATAGCCTTTTCTGAGGGCATAATCAGGTGGATAGATGATGGCCAAGCGGTGGATGTGGTCTATCTGGACTTCAGTAAGGCATTTGACAGTCTCCCACAGTATCCTCACAGCCAAACTGAGGCAGTGTGGTCTAGATGATTGGTTAGTGAGGTGGATCATGAACTGGCTGCAGGATAGAAGCCAGAGAGTAGTGGTCAATGGGACAGAGTCTAGTTGGAGG
>JAOXOE010033452.1:0-10209 GCA_028565055.1 Phoeniculus purpureus
GAACTGGACACAATACTCCAGATGTGGTCTCACTAGGGCAGAGCAGAAGGGGAGAAGAACCTTTCTCGATCTGCTAACCACCTCCCTTCTGACCCACCCCAGGATGCTGTTGGCCCTCTTGGCACATTACTGGCTCATGGTCATCCTGCTATCCACCAGGACCCCCAGCTCCCTTTCTCCTACACTGCTCTACAACAAGTCAGTCCCCAACCTATACTGGTAACTGGGGTTGTTCTTGCCCAGACGTAAGTTATAACTTCCCTTTGGTGAAGCCATGCTGACTGTCCCTAATGACCCTCTTGTCCTTAATGTCCTACACTTTGGCCACAATATCCCATCCCGCTGCAGCTACAGACTGGGGGATGAGTGGCTGGAGAGCAGCCTGTCAGAGAGAGAGCTGGGAATACGGGTTGACAACTGGTTGAGCACGAGCCAGCAGTGTGCACAGGTGGCAGGAAAGGCCAGTGGCATCTTGGCTTGTAACAGGAATACTGTGGCCAGCAGGATAGGGATGTAATTCTCTCTCAGTACTGGGCATTGGTGAGGCCTCCCCTCGAGTACAATGCACAGTTCTGGGCCCCTCATTTCAAGAACTATGTTGAGGTGCTAGAGTGGATCCAGAGGAGCAACGAGGCTAGTGAAGGAACTAGAGTGAAAGTCTTATGGTGAGAGGCTGAGGGAGTTGGGGTTGTTTAGACTGGAGAACAGGAGACTCAGGGGGGATCTTATCACTCTCTGTAACTACCTGAAGGGAGGTATTCAGTTGGGGAGAGAGCTCTTCTCCCACAAAACTAGTGATAGGACAAGAGGGCACAGCCTGAAGCCGCACCAGGGGAGGTTTAGGGTGGATCCTAGGAAGCAATTCCTCATGGAAAGGGTGATTAGACATTGGAATGGACTGCCCAGGGAGATGGTGGAGTCTCCATCCCTGGAGGTGTTTAAGCAAAGACTGGATGTGGCATTTAGTGCCATCCTCTAGGCTGTGGTGATGTTAGGTCATAGGCTGGACTTAATGATCTGAGAGGTCTTTTCTAGCCTCAATAATTCTGTGACTGCCTCCCAAGGGACTCTTGTCAAGCAGGCTCCTAAGTCTGCTTTCCCAAACTCCAAGGACTACTGACCCCCACCTTACTTCCCCATGAACTGAAAAGTCTACCATCTCGTGGTCATTAGGCTCAAGACAACCACCAACCTTAGATCTCCCACTAGTCCTTCCTTCTCTGCTCATGAACAGCAGTTGTAGCAGGGAGCCTGCCCTAGTTGGGTCACTTACCAGCTGCATTAGGAAGTTATTTTGCACACACTTGAAGGCCCTCCACCACTGTTTCCTCACTGCTATGATGTATTTCCAGCAGCAGCCTGTAATCTGAAATCCCCCCTGCCAACAACAACAGATAGCGATTCCAAGACTTTACCCATCCATTTACCCAATATTTCATCTACCTCTTCATCTTGGTTGGATGGTCTATAACAGACTCCCATCATGATGTCAGCCTTACTGACCTTCTCCCTGATTCTCACCCATAAGCACCAACCCTCTCATCACTCATTGTCATGTGTAAGACAGTGAAGACACTCCCTAACATGCAGGGCCACTTCACTGCCTCTTCTTCCAGGGCGGTCCCTTCTGAAGAGTTTCCACCCTTCCAATACAGCACTCCAGTTAGGCAATTCATCCCACTATGTTTCTAAGAGGGCAATTGCATCACAGTCTTCCTGCGGGACAATGGCATCAAACTCTTCCTGCTCATTGCCCATGCTACATGCAGCAGTACAAATGCACTTTAGCTGATGTGCCTCTGAGATGCACAAATGTAGCTTTGAGAGAGGTGTACCCTACCTGCCCCCAGGCCTGACCCATGCTCAAAAACCACAAAGTCTTGCTGATGACACCAGGAGGTGCATCTTCCGTATGCTTTCTGGTTAGTCCCTGCAATTGGGGTGGTAGTGGAGAACACTACCTGTGCTCTCTTTCTCTGCACCCTTCCCCAAAGGCTGCCCTGCAACTGACAGACTCAGCCTTGTGTGCTGTGCAGTGCTGTGCTGGCTGACTAGTCACTGCCCTCCTGAAAGGCTACTTTTAAGATCAGGGGTGTGGCTGCCCTAACCCCAGCAACAACCGGGGCCAAATTTGGAGCAGCTGTATCTTTCAGTTAGGGCTGAAAAATCCATGTTAGAAGCCTGTTTAAGTCCCTTCTGGGCTGGAGCAGAGATGTTTTTCTCGCAGGGGAGAAAGGTAGGGCAGTCTTTCTCTTGCTCCATGAGTGTTTCTGTTGCAGGTCTCCTGCTTTGGACAGGTTCCCCCAGCATGGCAGTCTGCTCCAGAGCTGTTCACTCCAGCAGCTGTAGTTCAGTGAAAACTTGCTGAAATCCTTTGAAATGTTTAAATCAACCTCAGCTTAAACTCGACTTGACTGCAAATGAGCCATTTTAGCCCGTGCCAAGAGGGATAAAACAGGCCACAACCACTGGGTGCTCTGTAATAACTGCTGTTAAGCAGCCGGGGCTACAGCATGAGAAACCAGCACAACTGTGCAAGTGCAGCTTGTCCCTCCAGCCCTCGGAGACTGATTTCCTGGCAGCAGGGAAGGAGTTGGGAAGGACCTCCCTGATGCAGAAGGAACAATCTGACATAGCAACTTTTCTAGATCTTATTAAATCTGAGGCACAAACTGTAGACGATTAGCTGCAGTAAGCTGCTGCACATAAATCAGTGTTGTAGAAACACTGCAGTATCAAGACAGTTATCTCATTGTTTCATTTACGTTCTCAGTGGACCACGCATAGATAATTTAAAACAAAATGTACTTTGCGCCCTGTGTTTCCTAGCGTAACTTAGTAACTGTGTCCTTGCGAAATGTATCTGAAACTGATATTATTTCTCTCCATGACAGGGACTTGGTTTTTTTCCCAAATCCGATGATCTTGTCCCACAGTAGGATCTGCACCTAAGATCTATGAAACTAATACCATTACAGTCTGTAATGCCCCACATAAGTCCCTTCATCTAAACTCATCAGCTTCTTTGTTGTAAGAAAATTCAGTGCCAAGAGCATTACATTACAAGGTTTAGAATTTAAGGCTCTTTAATTAGCAGAGCATTTGCTCAAGTGCTCTCCAAGTAGGGTGGACTTCAACCTATGTTGCTATGTGTGTTGAATCAGGCAGAGACAATGCAAAGAAAATAAATCTTCTCATGGCAATTCCTCCTGGGAGTTTTGTCACTGAATACCTGCTAGTCAGCGTAAAAGTATTTGAAATATTGCTGCTTCCCCGCATGAAAATTACTCCAGTACTTTTTACCCTTCTTTTGTGATTAATATTAAATACAGAATCTTAATTTGATGTTTTTGTATACATAATGATGCATTCATAGTTGTGTTTTCTGGTGCGAAGTTATGGCTATACAGTTCTGCCAGTGAGGGGAATTGTTATCACGTTACTGACCTCATTAACATCCCCATGTTCATACCAAATACATTCTGCTTTTTTGGCTGAGCAGTATTCCTCTTTTTGCTCACTAGCCCACTCCCAGGAAATCATTAACAACACTTGAATACAGGTTGTCTAAAGAAAATGGAGATGCCACTGCACCATCTCAAGTAATTATGGCATAAAGACACAGGCAGTACCTTGCTTACCTTTTCATATCTAAGAGACTCAGTTTGACAGTTGCCACTTCTCTAGGTGTCGCTCTTTTGCATGTACAGAGGGATATTCTTACCTTTGTCATCCATTTTGTAAAATTCTATAGACAATAAGAGGAGGATAACAATTTTTTGATGTTAGGCAGGCAAGTTAACATACTATGACCTTCAGCTCCCTTAACAATAGTTTTCAGCTAGCTCAGTGGTTCCTCATTCTTTGAAAATCACCCTTACTTAAGTAACTAACCTCAGGCTCTGTATTTTAACATGTAAAATTGTAGCCATTAAATGCTGTTAATAATAAATTCAGGTTACACAAGCAGGAGTTAAACTTTGTGCTTGGGGAAAAGTCAAGAGGTTATTTAGATTCACTCCCTCCTTTTCTACCAGCAGAATGAACTTAAAAGTACTTAAAAAACGAAAGACATTTCAGGGTGTAAGCAGCTGCAACACAAGTAAAGAGGCTTCACTGATGTGTAACTGCTATCAGAAGACAAGGCATAGCCCACACTCATGAAAAGACACGAGGACATCCTGCAGCCTTCATGCTCAACCTGGATTGCAATTTAAGAAGATTTAGGTTCTCTGATGACAATCTGATTAAAACTGGGCATAGAAATGTTACTTTAAACTGCTTTCCATTCTGAGGGCTCTTTTCAATACATTACAGACATATGAAAAGAATCATGTATTATTCAGAGGTGTGCTGTTGCTTATACTGAGGTATCAGTTGGCAAGTCACATACAAAAAGTTTTCAAACACAGGCAGAACCATTTCAGAATTCTCTATCCTGAATGCATGATATCATCCAATTGCTGATAACACTGTGCAGCAACCAAAGCTAATTAAAATTCAGGAACAAAATTATACTCTTCTGCAGTTTCTTTAAACAAAGGCAATTCCTTTTCATTAAGTACATAGGAGAAAATGAAATATTATTTTTCCTAGACATCCTTTTGATTTCTATGAAATAGAGGAATATTTTACACATAAAGTCATTGTTTTGTTAATGTAACAAACTGAACAAAATTTCTTCTCTGAGGATAACTACCCTAAATCCAAAGAGAAAAAGCAAATATAAGTGATGCTTCAAAATTAGTCTTTTCATACCAGCTAGATGCTAAGCTCTGGGATAAAATCCTGAGACAATAAATCGTAGAAATGACTGACAGATTTATTCTCTTACATCTACAATTTTGCTTCTCAAAACCTGAGTTCTGCTGCTGCCACCTAAGCTTTTTTATTGTATTATTCATTTTATTGTATTATTATTTTTAATTTTATTTTATATTTTACTATTTATTTATACTTTTTAATGTTAGATTTTACCTTATCAAAGTGCTTCTGCACAAAATCGAAACTGCCTTCTTTTTAATGAAGTTGGCCATATCTTTACACCTTTAATGCAATTTTCCATTTTAATAATGTACATAATTAAATAACAGGAAAATTACATCAGCAACTGCAAACATCCTTGTTAACATGAGGAAGTAAACTAAGAGATGCCAACAAGAGATGCTGACCAATACAGTTGTTCCAATACTAATTTTAGTGCTTTAGAAACTTTATTGATAACTAAGCAAGTGCTACTCTAATAAGCATTTTAGTGCCTGTCATTCTCCGGTGGCATAAGAAGTCACACCTGAGCAGCTTCCTAAACACTGTACTACGTTACAGATATTATATATTCATATCCCCCCATATTAACCAAATACCTGTATCAGGCAAGTGGGATTTCTACCCTCAGAGGCTTTTCCAGCCCAGAGAGCATTTAAAGAGGCTTTCATTTTCGGTTTAAGATAGCCAGTCTCAGACTCAGTCCAAAGCAAAAATATTTGAAAAAGCAAAGCTACTCTGTCATCTTCTCAGGATCAGGGAACCCTATGGCCTTTGGACACCAATACGAAATGTCACCACTTCTACTGCAGAATCAAGCTGTCTCATGGAACCTTTTTAGTTATCTTCTAATTTCAACATGCTTCCGTAAAATTACATGATACAGCAAATGTAATTATCGCCGGTCCAGCCTGGGCAATTATTATTATTAGAGAATTTACAGTGCCTAGACCCAGTTCAGGCTTTAGACACACTTTTGTAGAACCTGGGTTTTCCACTGAAGTTTCAAGGCAAAACCCAACAGTCTTATAGACTGGCTGTAATATATCTGCTTCTATCCAAGACAGAGTCCATGAGACAAAGTCATGTGACTGACCCAACTAGATTTTTCTCTAGGGTGCAGACAAATCTTTCCCTGTGATCCTAAATGTCTTGGAGTTCATTACTGATTTATCTGTATTTTCTCAGTGATCAACACTAGTTTTGTTTATGAAAGTGTTTTCGTTGTGGATTTTTTTCCTTCTTCACAGATGGTATCTCATAAGGGTTTCTGAATTTTGCTTTAACATACCTCTGGGTGAACAAACATTTTGGTAACACAAGCCCCTTCTTCACCACAGCAAGCTTACCAGAGTACACTAAATTTGTGTTTGCCTAAGCAAGAGCATTACACCCCTGGAGTTTTTTTCCAAAAAACCCTGGCCCACTGCATTCCAAACGAAACACCACTATCTTTCTGTTCAGGCTAAACATTTAAGGAGACCTCTTCCCTTTTGTCTTCATGGCAGATGTGTTCCTAGGTAAAGCCCTACCTCAGCACACAGGATTTTGTCTATATGTAGATTCATGTTTGCTCAGTCTGTCCCTTGTGCCCTAAGTTCTTTTAGAAATAGTGGAGGAACCTATGGCTGGGCTTATCCAAGGTTTACCACATGCTTGTCAAGAAAGAGAATGAGCATGCTCCTGTAGGAACACGTAAGACAGAAGCACACTTGGCATAAGAACATTCATACTGTGAATATGTATGCAGACAACATATCTACAACACCTTTCTACTTCTGATAATCTTCCTGTAGAGCATGTGATGTTATTTGCATAAAGATAACATTTCATTCTAAAGGGGAAATGCTATTAAATCTATTAAGTTCAACCCCTCCCCCGGTTCCTGTAGGTTTGTAGAGGGCAAATTATTCAATCCCACTCATGTAAAAATGTTTACTCTTAGAAGGTGTTGCTTAATATCCTCCTCAGCAATAATGGACTGGAAAGCACCCCATTGTCCTTGCATGATGTGATTACATAATGTTGCTTCTGTCTAAATGCAGAAAAGAAACAGTAACTAAAAACTGGTTTTTTCGTCCTTTCCAACATTAGCATTTCCATAAAAGGTCTGTAACACAAATGAGATTTAATAGTTTGTAATGCATTAAGTTATACATCTTACTGGCTATAGTAATTTCATCCATGATAACACTCTTAGCCTTATTTGTAGTTTTTAACACTATAGTTCCTCATTTCACAAGTATTTCCTACTTCTGACCCCTCACTTCCATTTTCTCTTTCTTTTAATTGCTGTGTTTACTGGGTTTTAGTCAGAATTGTTCTCAAAGCTTTAGAGTTGTGAAATCGTGGGATTTTGGCCCACTGAATTTTAAAGACATACCACTTCTCATTCACAATTTTCTTCCAATAATTTTACACATTAGTTCTCTTAGCACTGGTACCCTTGGCCTTTTTAATTCATCAAGAGTATAGTGGAACCAAGTATTGGTTAAGTCTACCCTCTACATTAATCAGCACTGAACAAAATAAGGTCATGATAGCTAAGGAACTACTAATTTCCAATTAATTTAAATTAATTTGTCTTTATCCTAATTAGGTCTAAAATTGTTTGGCACCATGTACACTTTTTACAATAGCTAATGATGGTTAGCATTTTTCCTTCCAGCATGAGAAACAATAATTTAAAATATGTTAATGAAGAAAATAGTGGTGGGACCATAATTAATCTCCAGATGTCAGGAAGAAGCACATGTATTCAAGCAACAAACTGGTGCATAATCTCATGTTGTTTGGCATGCAAATAAAAATATAAGAAATCTATTCATAGGCAAGTGTGTCTTGTCTCTAATTCACAAAACAATGAAAAGCATTCAGTAGCCTGTTGTAAATCAGTATGAAGTGAGCTACTGTCTTGTTCCTGCTATCTGCCTCTGATAGCCACTCTGAGCCTTCTACAACTACTGTCAAAACACCCCTCTTCAACTCGATCCTTCCTCTTGCTGCATTCCTTCCTTTTCCTTTGACTTGTGCTACCGCATAACCTCGTGATGTCTGGCCTCTAATCCCTGCCGGTAACCCCCTGGTACCCGACCAGCTCTACAGTTTCGGAAAACAAGGATTCCATTTAACTCAACTACCCCAAACTATCTCTGAAGGTATTTTTGAAAGGGTTTTGTTTTTCAGAGAGAAAGTTTGGCTCTTAACCTTGTGATTCACTTATTATGGCAGTAATTTTACTTCTCCCATAGAAATTGACTTCACGCATTGGCATTATTTGCTGCCTGATTATCTGTTAGAAAAGGTTTTGTCAGAGCCAGTAGCTCACTGACACTGGTTACTGATTAAAATGAGGGTTCTTTTTTCCTGCAGTTTTGTTTATTTAATAATAATAACATGCAAAATAAACTGCTATGGAAATTTGTAAAGAATTGACACAGGAAAACCATCTGCAGTAGTGTTGGAAGCTCTAACGGTCAGTAATCCACCTACCTCCAGGAACACCTCAGCGCCCTCTTTGTTAAGGTAGCGTAACAACCAACAGCAACCACAGCTCTGACAGCAAAGGTTAAAACTTTTCTTCTTCTCGCTTTTACAGTTTAGGTTTGGCCACATGACTCGCCAGCCTATATGGTGGATCTATGTCAGACAACTACCACCAGGGGCTGCTGAGACCATCACCTAGCCATTTTGTGTCCCTGCTGCATGGCTAATGCTTTCTGTCTTTTCCAGTGAAGCAGCAGAATGAGAAAGCAACTGCCAACGTGCTACTGAGTGGTTACCACCACTCCCCCCATGGCCTTCCGTTTTACCCTTTGCCTTTGATTTGATGCTTTTATTGTGAAGCCAAAGTCCAATTTGAATCTCTAAACAACAACAACAACAAATCCTAAAAATAATGAAATCATAAAAAGATACATTACTAACTTGTAAGGGAAGGTATTTGTTACACACAAGGTTTAGAGGTTACTTTTTGATTGATTAGAGTGAATAGTTAAAGTGGGGTTGGAATAAATGCAGTCTTGTGCCACTTCACCCAGTGCAAGCATGGGTCTAGCAACTGTAGAACAGGGTGGGTTTTGGCAGATAATTCAGATGTGCTGAGAGGTAGGGATGTGATTGCTTCTGTGTAGTGTCAGGGCAATTAACTGATGTTTCCAGAGCAGAAGTGCTCCCAGTTTTCTTGGGGGACTTTTATGTCACAGCTTTGGAAAGGTGTCACAGTAAGCAATTTCCTATACAAAGTTTCATGGCTGTGATGAAGATCTGCAAAACCAGAAAAAATGTCTTTCTGCAGGTTCTCTTTTCCATTCCAGGAGCAGGTCTTTACAGTAAGAAATGTGAACATCAATTTCGTACAATAAGGTTGTAAGGGACCCTTAAAAGTCATCTGGTCCTACCCCTATTTGATTCAGAAGGGCCATGAAGCCAATATAAAAATTAGCAGACAAGTTTGATACTTTACCACATTAAGATGTTTCAGAAGCACTCTGGAACACAACCATTAGTCTTCTGTGTTGAGTGTGGTTTTAGCTGTAAGATGATCTGCTAAAAATTATTACCGGATGTAGACTGAGGGAACTGGCTTCTATGAACAAAAATTACAAAGCATCCCATTCTTTGGGACAGGTATAGAACATAACACCTTACTTTGTGGTCATAGTGTGGTTTATGCTTTTCCCCTCCCAACACACAAAGATATCCAGGGGATGCTCATGTAACTGTAGCTCAGGTAGGCATTTTCACACATATGTAACAGCAGACATCCTTCTGCACCCAGGCTCTAAGTAACCACATACTGTGTAACACAGGCACTCTAAACAGGAAAATTAAATTATCATCATTACATCACTAATGTTCTAAACATAATTTTTAAATAATCACAAAACTTATCACAGTCATCATGGCTTCACCAAAGGGAGGTCCTGCTTGACCAACCTGATAGCCTTTTATCAGGGCATAACCAGGTGGATAGGTGATGGTAGAGCAGTGGATGTGGTCTATCATGACTTCAGTAAGGCATTTAACAGAGTCTCACACAGCATCCTTGCAGCCGAACTAAGGCAGTGTAAACTAGATGATCGGGTAGTGAGGTGGATCATGAGCTGGCTGCAGGATAGAAGCCAGAAAGTAGTGGTCAGTGACACAGAGTCTAGTTGAAAGCCTGTATCTAGTGGTGTCCCCCAAGAGTGGGTACTGGGACCAGTCCTATTCTATCTATTCATAAATGACTTGGATGCGGGATTAGAGTGCACTGTCAGCAAGTCTGCTGATGACACAAAGCTGGGTGGTGTCGCCGACACCCCAGCAGACTGCTGCCACTTAGAGGGACCTGGACAGGCTGGAGAGCTGGGCTGGGAGTCTTACATCTTGCATCTGGGCAAGAACAACCCCAGGTACCAGTATAGGTTGGGGACTGACTTGTTGTAGAGCAGTGTAGGAGAA
>JAOXOE010033453.1:0-10207 GCA_028565055.1 Phoeniculus purpureus
TGGATGTGTTTAAAGATCATTTGGATGAGGTGTTGAGGGATCTGGTTTAGGGGTGGACTTGTAAGGTAGGGTAGATGATGGGCTTGATGATCCCAGGGGTCTTTTCCAACCAGAGCGATTCTGTGATTCTGTGATTCTGTGCAGTTCAGTTTTCCATGTTTATTCCTTGTTGGTCCAAAATGGATCACTGATACTTTCAAATGAACTTCTTTTTTTTTCCCCCCATAAGATGTTACTGCCACGTTTATTACCACAAAAAAGAACCTGAGTCACCAACCTGAGTTAGTGTTTTTACTTTTTAACATGCTTGATCCTCCCCAGAACTGCCTTGATTTGTGCACTGAGTGTTAGATATACATAGTCAGCTCCTGCTTTGTGCTCTCCTGCAGCTAGGACTGCTCTCACTTTTTAGTGGGGTGATGTGAACACATCTGTGTCTTGACAAAGAGGATCTGTAGAGAACAGTATTGGAGTCTTCTGGTTTTTTGAGCCACTGTAGTAATTATACTTTAATAGAATATCAAGGATGCACTTATGTGAGAATTACAAAATAACAATAAAGATGTAAAATAGGGCAAAAAGGTTGTTAGTGCTGCTGTTATTGTTGTCTTTAGGAAGTGATAACAGAAAGATGGCTCTGAACTTGAATTAATTACTACAAATTTCCCTATGTAATGGCCTTTCTAATTTCATTTTTTGTCATATCATTAGCAGTGACAGTGCATTTAGTAGATAGAGCAAGAGCATTAGGTTGCCTAGGTATTACCTCAAGTGAAAAAAGGGGAAGATAAAAGAAAAGTGGTTTTATTTTATCAATTGACAATAGCAAGTCAGAGTAAGACTCATTGGGTGATTTTCACACACGATCATTTCAGAGAACTGCTACCTACTGATTGTGCTCTGTGAGTTCAGGGACAGCAACAAGTAACCCTAGGGTAACTACCCACACACAGAAGAATTTGTAAAGAAAGTAGATGGTTTTCAAATAAAGAGGCTTCAGAAGACACAGTAGATACTTAATTGCTCACAGTCAGTATGCCTCAGCAACTTTATTGCTCACCGACTGGGTCAGAAGGGAATTTCTCATCTTGGCCTATGAGGATCATCACGAGTTTATGAACTCGTAGCTGTTTCTTGAAGTATTGTCCATGATTTAATAACAGGTAGACAAAATATTTATTATTATTATTATTATTATTACTTGGGGTAGTTGTATTATACTACTTGGTTTAGAAAAATCTTTTGTTCTTACCCTTTATTGATGGAAACTGAGACTGCCCTTTTCCTTTCCTCAAAGACCTCAATTTTAGAAGTAAACTTTCCAGGATTATGAAATGGATAAACTAAGAAGTGCTGGAGATTGACATCATATCTGTCTGTGCCCTTTTTGTCCTTTTCATCTACTGCTGTGCTCTTCTCATGTTCTACTTTTTTATCTTAAGTCTGGTAGAATTATTCAAACATGAACTTCACTAGTCCATATGATTAAGGGGTCAAGCCCTCAGAGTCTGCAGTCCTGTGAGGATGGACTCTGATATGACTGTGTGAAACACGGTGCATTTCTGTGGTACTGTGTTGTTAATCATAAATGCAATCTTATATATATTTTCTCATTACAGGAATCCAAAGTACAAGGACCTATTTGCAGTGGGGTATGGCTCTTGTAAGTAGCAAATGCAAAAAAAATTGATTTAAAACAGGTGCATTGACTTAAAAAAAATAGTACTCTGGGGTATGGATTGCGTAGGACTAGCAAGAACTCATCTAATTTCAAAGCAGTAGATTTGGATTTAGCTCAAGATGGAGATTAAGCCTATACATTCCATGACATAAACATTCAGAAATGCATGTAGGCAGCATTGGATGGGGCTTCTGGCTTATGACAGGGCTGACTCTGCCTTCAGACAACAACTTGTCTCTACAAACATCACCTAATGCTTTTTATCTGATTTGAAAGGCTCTGATTTATCTGTTCCTGCCTTTCTAATTGCTGAAAGACCAGACATGTTGTTTTCCCAAAAGCTAATTATGAGAGAATGCCCTAGGTGTGAACTCATTGCTTTTTTGTTATGAGACATCTTCCAGGGCAATCTCAGAGAATACATCACTCCATTAGGATATATCAGCCCTGGACTGAAAAGGCAGTTTCCCTACTACAGCATCTGGGAATACACATGGGATAATTCTGAGTAACAATGAACACAAGGTTGAGGGATTGCTGCGTTACTTTTTATTAATCGCTGTTCAGTATTACTGCTTTCACATTCAGGAAAAGGATTCTCAGAAGCTAGTGTTTTCCCATCTTTTTGTTACTGCTGCTGTTTTGCTGAGTGCATTGCATCTGCCTGTTTAGTTTTTTATTTATTTATTTATTTACTTGTATAATTTATTTATCTTTTCAGTATGTAGCAACCTTGCACTTCCTCAAGTTAAACATCTTGTTGCTTACAGACACGTTGACTTCTGTGTTCAGAATTTGTGCATTCACATCTCTTCCTTTACCCCTGTGTAAATGGGACAGTAATGGAACTGTGAATAATGTCACTGTCTCTTCTATTCTTGCACTCTTTTCTACTTCCTAGCTCTACCTGAATTGCTAACTATCATTAATAGCTTCTCAAGCAAGGGACAGCATTCTGGTAGTTCCAAGAGTCAGTTTCCCAGGGAAGTTCCCAAATGGAGGAGACCATTTGTGAGACAAATTTTCCTGGGGTCTTTCTCACCCAAGTAGTATTGGGTCCTCAATTTATCTTCTCAACAGACTACTAAATAATTTTTTCTTATCCCCTGAAAGTGCTTCTGGAACTTTCCAGGACTTTGCTCTTCTCCACTGTAGATAGCTACTGTAGAGTCACAATACTGGCATTCTCACGTACTGAACACTGACCTTAGAGCCTCAGCTTTGTGCCAGATGGTTGTTGTTAATTAACAAGGGAGTACAGACAAATGACTGAAAATCTAAACTGTTTTAAGTCTGCCCTGACTTTTACTCAGACCTCATGAAAATCTGAGCAATACTCCAGCATACCTCCAGGACAAGAGTTGCTCCCACAAGTCTTTCTTACCCTTAATTCTGACAAACAGCGGAGAGAAATTGAGAAAGGAATAGGGCCTTCTCCTTTTGGCAAGAAGAGGACAGTCTACAGAAAGTCAGACTGCGGTGGTTAGATTTGTGTAAAGGAATAGGTGTCTTGACCCAGTCAGATTCTCCACTGTGTCTAGCAGAAGAGTTGTTCTGTGAATATTGGTATTTTATCACTTGAGGGAAGGAAGACCATTCAGAGAGACCCTGACAGACTTGAGAAGTGCAAACTGCATGAGATTCAACAAGTCAAAGTGCAAGGTCCTGCATTTGAGTTAGGCCAGTCCCAGGCATGATTACAAGCTGGTTCCAGAGTGGGTGGAGAGGAGCCCTGAAGAGAAAGACTTGGGGATGCTGATTGATCAGAAGCTCAGTGTGAGCTGGCAGTGCTCTCACGCAGCCCAGGAGGCGAGCTGCATGTGGCTAGCAGAGCAAGAGAGTTGATTCTCCCCCTTTACTCTGCTCTTCTGTGATCCTACCTTGAGTACTACATCCAGTTGTGGTATCCCCAGCATAAGATGGAAATAGTACTGTTGGAGTGAGCCCACAGGAGGGCCACAAAGATGACAGAAGGGCTGGAGCACCTTTGCTATGAGAATAGACTGAGGCAGCTGGGTTTGTTCAGCCTAGGTAAGAGAAGATTCTAGGGGGACCTTATAGCTGCTAATACCTGAAGGAAACCTACAGGAAGGCTGGAGAGGGGCTCTTCACAAGGGTTTCTAGAGATAGGACAAGGGGAAATGGTCTTAAACTGAAGGAGAATAGGTTTAGACTAGATCTTAGGGAGAAGTTCTTCAGTACAAGGGTGGAGAGACTCTGGAACCAATTGCCTCAAGGGGCTGTGGATGCCCCCTTCCTTGGAGGTGTCTAAGGCCATGTTGGATGAGGCTTTGAGCAACCAAGTCTAGCTGAGAGGTGTCACTGCCCATGGCAAGTACGTTAGAGTAGATGATAAATAAGGTCCCTTACAACCTTAGCCAATCTATGATTCTGTGATTAAAACCAGACCTTTCAGGACTGGACTAATAGTTCTCAATCTGTCTCTAAATAAAGATTAGTCATGGTGGTATAGGTAACCAGTGTTTGAGAATTGTTGATAGCATAATTAGGCACTGAAATTTTTTACCTTAGATACCCTGACACTACCAATTCTTTGTGGATGTCAGAGAGTCAAGAAGCCAAAGACATGCTCTCACCAGTAGCTACATATCTGCATGTGAGCCATTTCAGTTAATCTATATGTGCTTGCAAGTTACAGATGGACATTTTTGATAAAAAAAGTAGTCTGTTGTGAATATTCTGAACCACCAAATCAAGTTGTTTGATACTTATTTTAAGGGAATATGTATTTTGAACAAATGTTGAAGGGTCTCAGCTGCGATAAAATGGTTAATGAAATTCATTGTTGAGAAACAGTGTGTGTGGGATAAAAAGCTCAGCACTAGGCTACAAGGAGATTCCTGTTATTCAGGAAAGTGATGTTGAATTCATTCAAGTATGTATTTCTTTTCAAACACTTAGTAGTGCTGGGAAATAGTCAAAAAGGCAAACCAAAAACTGATGGGAATTACTTGTGAAAGAAAAATAGAACAAAACTTCTGAATACAGTGGAAACAAAATAAAAAATGTTACATAAAGCAGCAGTAGGAACAACAATAAAAAACTAAAAAGAGAACAAAACAAGATTCATGATAAACTGACATCCTGATTATTGTGTGCAGTTCTGGCTGTGAACTGCAAAGAAGAATGAGTTAGGCTATGGAAGGATTGGAAAAGGTCCGGAAAAGAGCAGCAAGAATGAGCGTAAATACATATAATGACTTTTGATCAGAAAGCATAAACAGACTGAGTCTTTTATAACAAAAAAATGAAGAAGGACTTGGTATGGGTCTGCAGAATCCTGAAAGCCACATGGTAAATGAAAAGCGGTCAAATGTTCACTACTGCCTGTAATGAAAGAATGGTGGAGACCTTAGGAAATGATTGAGTAGCAGGGCTAGGAAAAAATTAAAAATTAAAACAGAATTTTATAATACATAATTATATTATGGAACTTTTCTTCATTTGTGATCTGGAAAACAGAGATATAAATGGGTTCAAAAGAGGTTAGATAAATTCATGGACGACCAGTTTGCTGTTTGAAGGACTGTCACAGGTTCAAACCAAACAGAAATATAAAGAAAGGCAGCCACGCCTTGAGGTGGGATCTATGATAGAATTTACCAGGCAATGGAACAACTTAGAGAAAAACAAAAGGGGTTAATTAAATCTATGTACAGAAAGAAGAAAAGCTCAAGCAAGTTAAAACACACAAACCAGAAACCTCCGTCGTAATGCTATTACATACGTTTCTGATAAAAACGAGCAAAGAATTATGTGAGCAGTCCTCGTCTTCCTGCCAGGGTCCCTGGGGCCAGGGACACACACTCAAGCACACACTTAACAGCACAAGAGGAAGGGCCACCTCTCGCCATCTCAGCTCTCCCAAGCAATCTGCCAAAGATTTAAGAGTTACAAGTCCTTTGAGCTCAATTCGCTCCCTTACTCAAAACATCCCCAAGTTTTTCAGCAGTACAGTGATATTTTCTCCTCCTTCTGTTTAGTCAGTCAAGATGGCAAAAGCTGCATGGCTGGCAATGTAATGAGCACATAATGATGGTGGCCACATGGCCACTTCCAGCAGAGACCTTCCTCCTTCTCCTCTGGACTTTGGGCTCTTCCTCTTTAAAGTTATCTCACTGTCCGATGTTTCTGGGCTTGTTTCACTTCATTTTGTCGATGCAAGGAGGAATCAGCATCGTTGGTTTCCTCATGGCAAGGGCAGGGGAAGGGCTTTCCATTGGCACGGCACCATGCCACATGCCTCCTCTTGGCACAGCTCAGTTTGGCATGTCAGTGAGGTGCAAGATGCTGCCACCATCCTATTCCATCACCACTGCTAGTGCAGCATTCCAGCCCGGCCAGGGCTGGGGCCGCAGGGCACCTGGGAATGCCCTTTTCACCCCTCTCTAAACCGAGCACAACCTTCCTTCAGGAGCAACCCCAGCCTGGGTCTTTTGGGTGCCTTCACCGTGCCTGTGAGGCGATGAAAGCTTTGTCTTTGCAAGTGACCCATTAAGAAAATAGCCTAGGCTGATAGCTCTTTAACTACTCAGCCTCCCTGAGCAGTCTTCTGGGATGAGGGGGTTTCTTTCTGACATCTTTAGGGTTTAAAATTTAACACATTATTTTGGGAAAAGAAAAGGAAAGGTGATATCCAGAATCTGTTCCCCTAACCTAACACAAGGACAAACAATCTGATTCAGTAAGTTCATAATTTTGAACTGTGGGAAGTTCTGAGTACATGCAAGGGAATAGATCTACACTTGCTGAGGTTCTCACAGTATTCAAGCAGTTGCTACTCGGTACTCTTGAAGTTAAGATACTTGGCTATAGAGACCTTTGGCATGGACCTAAATATTAATTCTTGGGTATTTCTCTGTGCTCTGACATTGACACCAGAGAGGTTGTCTTCAGTTATACTGGTAAAGATTGTGTTCTGCTTGCAGTATTGAAATATTTAATTCTCCTCTTAATATTACTATTTTCTCTGGAAGTTCACTCCATCTGAGTCCTGGAAATGTTCCTGTTAGTTTTCCAAGAAGCCTAAATTGGCCTGGCAATCTCTTTAATTAACTAGCAGGCAGCATCTAGTTAAGAGAAGACTAAGAGCAGACTAAGATCAGCCCTTGCAAAAGAGAGCATGGTGAGAAGTGCTCAGGGTATTCCTTGCCTGGTACAGCACAACAAAATCTTCTTGTGCTCACAGCCCTTCTGCTCAGAGAATGTAGGAACTAGGCAGTGCCTTCCCACTGCTCTGCCACCCAGGTGTGGGAGGAGAGGTAGAAGCTCCAGGACGATAACAGGGTGAGCCTGCTCAGACAGTTGTTCTAACTTGTTGTACTAACAGGACCTTGATGTGTGCTTTCTGGGTTGTGCAGAATTACTTGGGTTTTGTGCTAGTTCTATGTCAGTGGCTTGCTGTCTGAGTGGACAAGAGATCCAGAAAACTTCTTGTCCCATGTCTGTAGCAGACACAGGTTATAGTTCATCTCAAACAGCTAAGAGGTGGGAGCTGAGTCCCTGCCCTAAGCTTTAGGCAGCAATGAGAGATCAGCATATGCCAAGCCCCATACTGCCATAAGCCTGGTGTCCAAGAGAGGAGCAAAATAAAAAGGTGGCTTTTTCCTATGGACTGTAGCATGAGCCTAGGCAAAGCACCAAGCCTAGGTGCTTGTCTCTTAGCTACAGTGATGTGAGATGGATCCTGACCAGAGGAAATAATCCTTGAATCACACAGGGGCTGAACCAGAGGCTGAACCCAGGTTTTGGGTCTGCAGTACCCATGATGACATCACCAGTCTTTTGTGCGCCGTGCATTTGGGAGCACTGTCAAGACAGAAGTAACACGTTTGTCTACTGCTCAAAGTCCACTTCTTTAAACAAAAGCCTCCTTGTTTACTGTAGATCCATTTCACTGCAGTGTTGTGAATTCTTTACAAAGAGGGTCCTAGCCTCTCGCTTTTGGATCCTGTTTTTGGAGTTTTCACCAGTGATTTATTTGAATGAGGCTTCTGATGCTAAGCAGAATGTTTCTTTGGCATGAGACAGGCTCTTCTGAACAAGGAACTATTGTCCCTGTAATTTGCAATTCAGGGTCTATGCTGCTTGGCTGGAATTAATTTTTATTCCCATCAGGAGGAGCTGTCTTTCTGGTTTTGTTGTTGCATAAATGAGATTGCTGGGTTTCTGGCTAGACTGACAGCCTGCAGTGCAGGGTTCAAAAAGACTGTGATGGGTGTTGGGCTTGAGTTCTGCCTTGCTGATGCAAGCACCACAAACACAAGCACAGGTCTTAGCAGTCACCTCAGTTTGTGTTCTGGAATCAAGGGTGCTGCTGACAGGTCTCAGATTGGCTTTTTATGTGCAGCTGCGTCTGTCAGCGCATAAGGTGAGCTGGGAAACAGTACCTGTATTGCCAATGTATTTTATCCTACCATTTTGTTGCACTCAGTGGATGTAATGTGCCAGCCACAAGGTTGGATGTGCAGTGTGGACTCACACTGAAAGCACTGGCAATCTGAGACATCTGGCAAAGTTATCTACTCAGTTCTGCACAGTATTAGATCTGAAATGTGGCCTCAAGGAGACAGAACTAGACTACATAAAGGTGCCTATAATGCTCTAGCATTCTTGATTAAAATCAGCGTAAGCAAAACTAGTACAGCGTCCTTACACTGGTATGACGGCACCCAAAGTAAGAGTTGTTATGGTTCAGTGACAGCTAAGCTGGTGCAAAATCTGGGCCAGAGTTTTCACTGAGGGGAGCTGAAACTTCTTGGTGCTAAGGAGTCAAGGCTGGACACCAAGACCACAGGCCAGCTCTTGTTGCCCTCTTCTACAGCTCAGTGTTAGGCAAACTCAGGAAGGTTGGATGTATTTACTGGACAATCTGGTGTTTTCCCATTTCTTAAATGCACTGCCCAATACACATGGACATTCTTTCATTTAATGCTCTCCACTGAGTGTGGCAGATGGATGGTCACTCACTGCAAGAAGGATGTTCTCAGATAGAAGATGCTCAGGGTGCATCAGAGAGAACAGGAAGAGGAGAAAATGAGCCAAATGGCATTAGCAGCAAGGTACTGCAGCTTCCTACTCACCTTTGTGTTTCTCAGGAATTTCTTGTTCTGTTGGAGTTCTCACTTATCAGCAGTTCTCCAACTCTTCAATCTAATTGAATCTATTAATCTTCCATACCCCACAGTATATAGGGATAGGACAAGGTATAATGGTTTTAAACTGTGTGTATATTTAGGCTAGATAAAAGGAAGAAGTTCATCACTGTGAGGGTGGTGAGAAATTGGAACAGGTTGTCCAAGGAATTTGTGGATGCTCCACCACTGTATGTTTTCAAGGCCAGCTTGGATGTGACTTCAAGCATCTTGGTCTAGTGGGAGGCCCCATGACAGGGGCCTTGGACTAGATTAACTTTAAGATCCCTTCAATCCAAACCTATCTGTAATTCTATGAGCTTCTAGCACTAGTGGATGAATTACAGCTACTCAAGAAGTTAGCACCTCAGCAACGCTGAGAAATGTTATCTTCAGGGAGAGTAGTAAAGACAAGATAGCAAGATCACTATCAAGTAAGATTGGCATAATCAAGGAGCATGCTTCTGCTACCTTGCAGTCTCACCCAGGATCTGATCCTGCACAGACAGATGAGTAGGTTTCATTACTACATACCATAAATGAGTATTTGCAGAATCAGACAGGTTAAATTACAGATTAGAATAAAGAAAAACACTGTTAGCAAAACTAGGTAACTTCTAGAGGAGAAAAGTAATCCTGAAGGG
The DNA here is from genome assembly GCA_028565055.1 of Phoeniculus purpureus. Lineage (NCBI taxonomy): Eukaryota > Metazoa > Chordata > Aves > Bucerotiformes > Phoeniculidae > Phoeniculus > Phoeniculus purpureus. Next base: position 9,480 of record JAOXOE010033453.1, read on the forward strand.
ACTGAGAAAATGTTTTTCAGGGTATGGCAGTTTCCTCTCTTGCTTTTAGTGCAAGAATTTAGCACCTGGGCGTCCTTTGTCTGGAAAGCAAACAGTGGGGAAAAAATAGGGAATTCCCAGTCCACTGTTGACTCCAATAATTTAATAATTAAGATCAGCTCCATATTACACACCACTTAGGTTTGTACACAGGCTGTTCCACCTCACAAAGACTTCTGCTAGACCACATGATTTTGTTTTGTAGCAGAATGTTTCTCTGCAAATACATATTTGAGAGACACAAGTAATGAATCACAGAATCACAGAGTGGTTTAGATTGGGAGAAATATTAAAATCATCGAGTTCTAGTCCCCTATCATTGGCAGGGACACCTCCCATTAGACCAAGCTGCTCAAAGTCTCATCCAACCTGGCCTTGAACACATACAGTGATGGAGCATACACAACTGCCTTTGGCAAACTATTCCAGTTTCTCACCACCCTCACCATGAAGAATTTCTTCCTTATATCTAATCTAAATCTAAATCCATCACCCCTTGTTCTGTCACTACAGGACTGCTAAAGATAATGTCCCCATCTTTCTTATAGGTCCTGTTTAGGTATTCATAGAATCATAGAATCATAGACTCATTAGGGATTGGAAGGGAACTCAAAAGATCATCTAGTCCAATCCCCCTGCCACGGCAGGATCACTTCACTGGAGAAGTTATACAATCAGAATCACTCTGG
>JAOXOE010033454.1:0-10207 GCA_028565055.1 Phoeniculus purpureus
GTGAGACTGACTGGCCTGTAGTTCCCTGGCTCCTCCTTCCTACCCTTTTTGAAAATAGGAGTTATGTTTCCCCTTTTTTCCAGCCAGTGGGGACTTCGCCAGACTGCCATGACTTTTGGAATATAATGGAGAGGGGTTTAGCAACCTCATCTGTCAGTTCTCTCAGTACCCTTGGGTGTATCCCATTCAGGTCCCATGGACTTGAACACTTTCAAGTTCTTCATGAGGTCACGAACCTGATGTTCACTTATGATGGGCAGTTCTTTTCCATGTCACTTTTCCATGTCACTTTTCCATGTCACCTCAGCCTTTTCCATGTCACTTGTGACCATATCACCTGTTTCCTTTCTGAGGGTGCCCACACCTTAGTACTAGTGCACTCCTCTATACTCCTGTAAAGATATCTTATGAGGAGTTATTCTGAACAGAAATGTTGTATAGAGTTTACTGACACTAGCCAAGGTTATCTCAGCTAGAATCTGAGACGTAGCTAGATTCTTGTGAGGACAAAGTCCCTAAACTTTATTTTCTAGGTAGATAATATAATTTGGTTTAGATGTGAATAAGTGAATCAGGAGTTTTCTATGCTTGAGTGCTCCAGAGGGACACATTAGATGCTATTGTATGTTTATGTCTAGTCACATTAAGTGCACTGTTTTTCAAAACTACATGGATTTTTTCGTTGTTGTTTTTGCATATTTTATATTTTGTTTCTTGGCTCAACGTATTTTTAACTCTTGAGTCATAAAGACTTAGTATATTTTTCTATATTTGGGTATGTGCAAAACTGCATTTCTGTTGACTTATGACATCTAATGCCAGAGAGAATGTTAATCACTTTCCCCATGCCTGTGACAGTCTGATAGCCAAGACCATGGCTTATAATGGCTTATATAACTTGATATTGTCTGTAGCACAACCAACTAATGGTAGAAAACTCGCATCTGCGTCTCTTCTTGAGAGACAGCTCAAAGCAGAGGAACTCATGCTATAGTGTCAATGTTTTCATTACTGGTACTTCTTTCCCTAGTTTTTAATTTAATGTTAAGTTATAAATCGTCTATTTTAAAAGCCCACATTATAGTGGAAGAGGTATACTTAAATGCTCTTGCTCTTCACTAAAATTCTGAGCTTCTTCACACATCATCAGGAATATGAATATTATGATTGCATGGTAATGACATCTACTGCAGCTAATGAAAAAACATCCATGAATTCCTGGAGATGAAGATTGTATGGCCAAAGGACAGAATAAGAGAGTCTTTCGTTGCATCTTTCACAGATTCAGAGATATCTGCAGTAAAGATGAAACAAGCTCACTATGCAGAAGATCTGGAAATCAAGTAGATTGAATTTGAGCAGATATGTAATTAAACATACACATGCACAAAACCCAAAGTGTTTTATTACATCAGATAGAGATTACATTTTATCTGACCCTTTGTATTCCAGGTGTCATTTCTTCGAATATATTTCTTCCTTTCGTGTTGTTAAGGTTTTTGAGAATGTGGTTTTCTAAGGCTTCAAAATAAAACAACATTTAAAGAAAACCAAACATTATTTCATTTTTTATTGATGAGGAGAGGCAGACTATTTTCATGTTTTATTGCCAGTTGGTAAAACAGCAGTACATCCTACCTAATGTTATATTTGTCATTCATAAACATATCTCAAGTATAGACAGAAAAAAGCTCTAGGTATTTTAGAAGGAAAAATAATGGAAGAATGATCAGACTTCATGCGTATTCCTTACTGAGCAATGAAGATGTATTTTTAACTTCAGAATATTAAGGACAAAAGCTCTTTACTGGTAGTGCTTTGGTTATCAGAGGGCATAGCAAATGATTTTTTTTTCTGTAAGCTTATACTACCAAGTATAAAAGGGTGTGAACCAAAACACTAGATTTAATACCCTGAACTCTAGGGTGTACAAAATCTGATTTTTGCAGCTTGATTGCACCTCTATAACTGGTGCAACGAAGTTACACACAGAGTTTCTTAGGTTTTGGAATTAAATTTATCTTCCTTTTTTCTTCTGTTTTTCTGTAGATCACTTCTTTCCCTTTTGATCTGTGATGTATTTGCTCAGGTGTTTCCCATTTTTATGGCAGTGTCAATTAACTCCTTTAAATTTGCCCCTATTGCTCTCAAAAATGTCTTTACGTTCCCTTTGAAGCCTCTGTCTCCATTATCCACCATTTTCAACATCAGAGACTGACCTCAGTGAGAGAAAAGTTTGCTGCCAATAAGCTCTGCCCTGCTAGTAGATGTGTGTTTAGATGAAAGAAATGAAATTATGAAATGAACCTAGAAAGCAGCACTAGCACAGTCTAAGTATTCTAAATGAGAGTCAGAAATAACTCAGGTCCACACTCTCCCAGCATTCAGGAGTGTTTGGGTGTGGGGTTCAGTCTCTAGTGCAGTAATTAAAGACAGTGTTATGAACATTTAACATTACTTACCTTGTACATTTTTGAGTGAAGAAAGGAAAAAATGTTTTAAAAGGTGGAATATTTTCGTGTTAGTCTTTTAAACATCTCTTAGTCAATCTGTGAAAAAGAAAATAATAGCAAAAAAAAGCAGTAATCTTAAATAAATATTTCCTGTAATAGAAACATGAAATAAAGAAAAATACGATTCATTTATGCTGGTCTCGTTTTTTTTTTAACCAACCCATAGGAACTCAACGTTGGAGAACTGGCAATTGTGTCTGGTCTGACCTTTTGCTCCTGAAGTGACCAGTACCTTACTATTTTCTTTCTTTTTTTTTATCTTTTTTTGAAAGAAAGACCCCAATGGTGAGCTAGAAACAAACATTTCGTTATAGATAGATTATGGGACACTATTTATGCAAAATATGATATTTAAATAAGATCTTCTCATTTCTAATAAAACACACATTTTCTTTTCCTGTCCTATTTCACAACATGAAACTGAAACAGATGTGTAGATTGCATGGGCTACTACTACACTTCTTAAGGCATAAATCGTTTGATGTCTTATTAAAACTCTCTGTGGCACACAGCTGTACTGTAAAACATGGCACATGTACAGTTGGCACACTTAGGATTTTGTTAATGACAGAAACAGAAGTTATGCTGTTAGAGAGGAAAATTTAGAACAAAGTCCCTCTGGTTTAGGTTTTTATGGCTCCCTCACATGCCTGTTGCATGATCTTAACTGAATCACTCATGGTAAAAATTAAGTACATCCAGTAGCTTCTCAGGAATAAAAGATTTTATTCCCATCACCTTTCCGCTCCTTGTTTTCAACCACAAATGCACTGCACCAGCTCTGGCACTTCTCAGAGACTGCTATTAATCGAATTCTTAGCCTTGTACAATGCTTGATTCAAAGTAAACCTGAGTGACTGCTGCACACGCTTGCAGAAGGCACCAGTGGAAGTTCATTGGAAGGTAGTGGAATTGCAAGGCAAGGAATAAGGGCAGAAGAAAGGAGCTACAAGGAATCAGGACCTTCCTCTTCTCTTAGCTTTTAGCTGTTTAGGGTTTGCCAGCATTAGATAGATTCATTCTTAGGATAGATATTTTTAGCTGTTTATCTCCCAATGACTTTGAACTAGAGTATCTATAGCAAGCCAAAGCACTAAAGGAATGACAGATCTACTATTTCTTTCAAGACTAGTGAAATAAAACTACTGTGGAGATGAATAGAATAGGAACAAGAAGTTAATCTTTAACCTGGAGTAAGAGTCCTGCTTCCAGAATTGTTTCTGATTCTTCACCCAACAACTAGGTCACATAGAGAGCTTGACTGAGGAATATTTAGTAAATTCAGTGAAAGCACAGAATTATGACAAGCATTCACACCTAATAGTGACTAAATCCTGCATGACTATAAAGCTGCTGTCATTTGAGCAATTAATGGATTTTCAAATTGCCATTTTATGCTCACAATTGTCTCATGCTGTCATTGCAAGATATTCGCAATAGATGCAAATTGTATTTATTTATTATTAGAATTTGCATTGAATCCTATAGATTGAATATATATCTCTATTAAATGATGTTTCTCTGTATGTAAAAGTATTATATGCTCTTAAAAATTAAATTAAGAAACTTCTGCTACTAGTATAGGTGAATCCCTATGTATGCCAGAAAACATGTGCAAAATATATCATCTTTTTGAAAAAAAGATAGAATTTCCAGGCTTACTTACCCACTTGTATATCATTAAATGTATCTGAACAGAACAGGTACAGCAAATCAAGACTGTATTTGACAGTGCATGCAACTTATCTCAGTTTCATGTATCGTGAATAAAGAGGTTTCTCATTTGGTTTTAAAGAAGAAACATTTTTGATCACTTTGTTGCTTGTATTTTCCCCCTTTTTTTCTCTTGTATGAGAATCTTGTATGTGTTTACAGTATGATTTCCCTTTCCCTTCTTTTCCTTTCCTTCTTCTTCCCACATAATTAGTTTTTGTTTATTGAAAAGAGCATGATGCTGTCAAAATTTTAAAATATTCTTTTAGTTACTGTAATTAGAGCAATAGGAAAGATGTGGATAACAAACAACTAAAACATGTAATTTTACAGATTTAAATATCAATATATCTCTGTTCATGAGACAATATTGCAATTACAAATTTTTTATCACCATATACTATCTTCTATGTCTAGGCTGATTGAGATCAATGTTATGTCTAATGTCCTCAGGTATATGTCACTACTGTTCATCTTAGTCTTTCTTTCAGCTTTCAATTAATGTTATTAGATTGTATGATTCAGAACACAGCAAGGAAATTGCACAGCCGCTGCATTCTCAACAGGTAGAAAATTAATGTCTCAAGCTGTGTCTGTTGTGTCCTTCCAGATTTCTGTCCTTCCTAATTATCTCTTCGGAAGACACTTGCTCCTTGCCAAAAGCAAAGTTACTTCATAGAGGAATGTGACCTCTGAAATATAAAGGATAATAAAGGCCTGAAAGAGTAACTTCCATTACATCTGACTAATCTTGTTTATAATTCAAAAGTACCTGCTGCATCTCAGAAGTTTTGCGAGATCACTTATATAAATATATAGCATCGTATTTTCTTGGGGAGAGTTAGTTGATACTTTCAAATATTACATGATTCCCCCTCTGAATACTTAACTGTTGTGTCTGGTAGTGTAATTTAGGTATCACAGAGTCTCTGGTGTGTGTTATGTTATCAAACAAGGACCTGAACTTAAAAAGACCAAAAATATCCCAGTGCATTAAAACCAGGTATGTGAGCTAGAATTCTCTGAAAACAGAAAAAAGCTTCTACACCTTCCTGAATTCCACTGTACCTTCTGTATTTGCCATTAGGATCTTTTCACAGACCAGAACAATTGAAGTATAACATAAATTTGTTGGCCCTCATCTTTCCTTCAGTCTAGTCTGAGGATGTGGCTGAAGACTGCCATACTTAATGACAATTTATTTGCAGTGGAGAGACATAAGGTCCCATCCTTTCTTTCTTGCAGTCAAAGTGAAATCAAATCTTATAGAACGTATTTATGAGACTTCTAAACTTTTTAAATCATCGATGAAGATTTTTTTGCAGGAACTTCAACAAAGTAAAACACTTACATGATCACTCGGCAAATGACCACCTTCTCGTTGCCCTAAGGACCATGAACTCAGCAATCTCGTGATCACTGCATCTCTTGAATTTCAAAAACCCCATCGGTCCCTCCTTGTTGGTAAGGAAAAGGTCCAGTATAGCACCTCTCCTCAATGGCTTCTCTTACCACTTGGAGGAGACAGTTATCATCAATGCACTGCAAGAATCATCTGGATTGCTTATGTGCTGCTGTATTGTCCTTGTGACAAGTGTTGGGACGGTTGAAGTACCCCATGAAGACTAGGCCTTGTGAACATGAAGCTATTCCTATCTGTTTATGAAAGGCCTCATCCACTTGGTCTTCCTGGTCAGGTTCTCTGTAGCATACTCCTACCACAATGTCTATATGGACCTTCCTTTTACCCTGCCTCATAAGCTCACAGTGTTTTCCTCATCTGCTTCCAGATGGAGTTCTACACACTCCATCTCGTCACTGACATAGAGCAGAACAACTTCTCTGAACAATCTCTGCTTGTCCTTCCTAAAGAGTTTGTACCACTTCATCCCAAACACGAAATACCCATTGTGATTTTTCTTCTGCCGTACCCTGTCTCTTTCTATGACTGTAAAAGCCCTTTTCTCCTCTTCATATGTCTCATCTACAGACATCCCAAATCTCCCCCATTTATTTCCCATGTTATATGCACAAATGTTGATGTACCTTTGCTAGGCTACTGACCTCACCCCCAAAAGTAGCACACAATTCCCATGTCCATGGAAGCCCAACTCTGTCCTCTTCCACCTCCAAGACTAGTTTAAAGGTCTCACAATGAGCCTTACCTGTTCACGAGCTAGGATCCTTTTCTCTATGTGAAAGAACTGAATTCCATCAGGTACAAGCAAGCTTGGTGCCCTATAAGCCTCCACGTAATCACAGAATCACAGAACATTAGGGATTGGAAGAGACCTTGAAAGATCATCCCCCTGCTACAACGGGATCACCTGGACCAAGTCACATAGGAACATATTCAGGTGGGCTTTAAACGTCTCCAGAGAAAGAGACTACACAACCCTCCTGGGTAGCCTGTTCCAGTGCTCTGTCACCCTCAATGTGAAGAAGTTCCTTCTCATATTGATGTGGAATCTCCTATGTTCCAGCTTTCAACCATTGCCCCTTGTCCTGTCACTAGATGACCTTGAGATCATCCTGGCTCCATCCTCCTGACACTAACCCTTCCATATTTATAAACATTAATGAGGTTGCCCCTCAGTCTCCTCTTCTCCAAGCTAAAGAGACCCAGCTCTCTCAGCCTTTCCTCAGAAGGGAGGTGTTCTACTTCCTTCGTCATCTTTGTGGCTCTGTGCTGGACTCTCTCCAATGCAGTTCTGTGTCCTTCTTGAACTGAGGGGCCCAGATCTGGACACAATATTCCACATTTGGTCTCACCAGGGCAGAGTAGAAGGGGTGGAGAACCTCTCTTGATCTGCTAACCACCCCACTTCTGATTCACACCAGGATGCCGTTGGCCCCCTTGACCATAACGTCACAATGCTGGCTCATGGTCATTGTCATCCTGCTGTCCCATCAGAAGGTCTGTCAACCTATCTGCCAAAACTATGCTTGAGCACTGAGAGCTATCTCTCCCAAGGACTTGTTGGCCATTGCTTTGTTTGGACCTAGGAACATGGTCCCTTATGCTGTTGAGGAGGTAGAAGAACATCCCTGGCAGTGAGTATAAAAGGGAGAGACTAGAATGGTGTGTTGCTGGAGTTTTTACCATCAGCCCTCTCCAGACTGCAGCCAGGACAAGACTGCTGAAGACATTCAAAGAGCTTGTCTCTGCATCCTGGATGCTCCTCAATCTGCAATCAGGATCTGCCAAGGGGAGAAGCATATATCACTTATCAACACCAGCTCACACCCCCACTAAGAAGACGGCCAGAGATCTGCAGAGCCAAGGAGTGAGGCAGGGGTAGGAGACAGTCAAAGCCTGCTGTTCAGACCAGTGATCTGACCTCTTAACTCTTCTCTCCCTTCCCCCTTTCCTCTCAACTATTCTCTGAGTTTCACATCTAGGAACTTTCGTGATTTCTGTACACTCTGAGTCCAATATTGGTGATTCTCTGTTCTGCTGAGAGTTCAGAATCTGATAAACTTTGACTTTCATATGGACCTATGGAGTAAGTTTCCTTAATTTGACTCCAAGTGAATTCATGAACCTGAGTAACATCCTTTTCTTGGGATCGGTGTGTGACACCTTGTCACTGCCAACCTGCAAAAGCAGTGGAAGGTGATAATCAAAGGGCCATTCCAGACTAGGAATCTTCCTTTTAGCATCCTTAACTCAGGTCCCCGGGAGAGAGCAGATTTCCCTGTGAGGGGAAGGGAGGGTCTGGTCAGCATACTGGCCCATCTGTTCTCCTCTGAGGGGAGTTTCTTACCACAACCAGTCTCCTTTTTTTAAGAAAAAAAGGAAGGTGAAGCTGACTAACTCACCCTGGGCAACCCCTGGCTGAACCTTCATCAACATCTTTCATAGCCTGACCCTCAAGTTCTATAGCCCTGTTACATAAGGGCTATCAGTAAGGTGGTGGAGGCCAGGAGGTTGTTTGCCTGCTACCTCAAGCAAGGACCTGTTTCCATTGTCTACTAATACCCTGGTCTCCTCCTTCTACCTGATGGTAGGAACAAAGGGGTTCTCTGCTTCTTGTCAAGTGTCCATGTGCCGACTTTGCCACAAAGATTCTAGGGTATGATTCTGCCAATCTGTCTCTCTCTCATACTCCCTGATGCTTCTCAATCTCTCTACTTCCCCTTTCAGCTCTTCTACCATGCTGAACAAAAGATTCACCTGCTCTCACCACAAATAGAAGTTGTCTATTTCATCCTCCAGGACAAGTGAGAGACTCTGAGACCCCCTGCAGCCAGACACCTGGACAACTGCATGTTTATGTGGAAGGTCTGTCTGGCTTGCCGTGTTCCTTCTCACAACAGCTTTCACCCGTAGGTCACTGGGAGGGTGATGACCACTAAGTTTGCCTCTTGAGCCAGGAGGGCAGCTGCACCCTTCCTGCATGTCCTGTCTGCGCAAAATCCAGCACCACATTCTTCTGACACACCATGTCCTGTTTGTCTCCATCTTGGATTGTTGTGCTCCCTGGTGGGAGTTCTTGTACCTGCAGGTATTCAGCTGGTCACACTCCTGACCCCACCTGTATTGAGTCAGAGCTTACTTTCAATAATTAGTAACTGGAGCACCTACAGTTAAAATTTTTTATACTGGTAGAAATAACAAGCAATCATGTAGTGTTGAGTGAAATATCTATGATGCCAAAATAGTTATGTTCCATAAAGGAGCAGTAAAGATGATTTTGGAGTCTTCAGTAACAAATGACACAACAGTGTCAGATACTCTTGACAATGAGAACTTTGGAGCTAGGCAAAACTGAATTTATCAGCAACAGAAAAAACGAAGAAGCAGCATCTAAGAGAAGGGGGAAAAAAAGGCTGAGTGATTTCAGGTGTAGCACAGGGTAGTAGAGCAATATAGAAAGACCAAAAGGAAAAGTATGCTAGAAAACATAATTTTCATAAATATGACCTCAAATAGACCAAAATGGAGGACACAAAAATTGCCTACAGCAACATCCGAGACTGCGCAGTAAAGATAAGTTTAACATGTTACTCCTTCAAATACAGACACTGCCCCCCTATCCCAGCCCTGGTTGAAACTGCTGAGTTTCAGACCCAGAGGAGCAGCAAAACTGGAAGTACAACAGAGAGGTAGATATCAAGAGACTTTTTCTTGTATAGCAGTTTTTGATTTTAATATTGTTAAATGAGACTTATTTTATATTAATTAGATTATGCAGACTATGAGTTTCCTATTATCACTGTAGCTGGACTAATAATAAGAGTTTAATACACTAATGATAAATTCTTGGATTAATATACTCTTTTTGCCCATAAGCAGAACATGAATATAACAACAGCATTAAAAATGGGAGCAGGTCTGGGGAAGCATTGCTTGAGTACTCAGCATTAAAACCATGTCTGGACAACAGGAGAAAAAACAGGAAGAGGGACCACATTACTACATCTCCTATGTACTGCATTAATCAGATAAAGTACAGTATGGAATTAGTCATTGTAGCAGAGGGTCAAATTTTTTTGAACTTTACTGGAGTCTTTGTAATAAAGGACTCTGAGACGGTGAGTAAATGAAAATCCATCAGAAGATAACAGTGCTTATCTGTATTTAAATAAATGCTTACAATTCCATTCTTATAAAAGCTTTCAGGATATCTAGAGAAGCGAAGGATACTTGATTCATACCTATTTTTCTGGCTTTCCTACATGTGTAGACTTTGTGCTGAAAATATCAATGCTATTAAAGAATCTCTGCAGATCATACAAGACTGTAAGTGGGAGCGAGACACTGGCAACAGCCCTGATAGGGGAAACTTAAAGAGCTTATTGCCCTCTACAACTACCTAAAAGGAGGTTGTAGCAAGGCTGGTGTTGGTCTCTTCTCTCAAGTTAGTGATGATAGGACGATGGGAAATGGCCTCAAGTTGGGTCAGGGGAGGTTTAGATTGGATGTTAGAAGGAAGTTCTTTACTGAGAGGGTGGTTAGGTACTGGAATGGATTGCCC
>JAOXOE010033455.1:0-10205 GCA_028565055.1 Phoeniculus purpureus
ACATCCACCGCTTTTCCCTCATCCACTAGGCGGGTCACCTGATCATAGAAGGAGATCAGGTTGGTTAAACAGGACTTTCCCTTCATGAACCCATGCTGGCTGGGCCTGATCCCCCCGTTGTCCTGCACTTTCCGCGTGATCACCCCCAAGATGAACTGTTCCATGAAACACCTGAGCAGCACAAGGTGGACATGGAAGAAACTATGTGCTCCTACAATGTGGTAGCCAGCAAATGTTTCTAAAAGCAAAATGGTGTTTCTCAACTGATAAACTATGGCACTTGAAGGATAATAAGGTTTATTTACAGTGCTGGTCAGGAAAAGCCACAAATATATTATGGTAAGTCTTTTTATGATATAGAGAAAACTGTATTCCTCCACATGCCACTACCCTTTAGACTAAGCAGCTATTGACCTGTTGCTGCATGCAAATAGAATTTTAGGTTTCTCTCTGTGAATTGTGTTTATTCTAACTCTTATTAGTAATGTAAGACTGTTGTGGGAAAATTCTTTAAATAAGAGTACTTTGAAGCAGAGGGTTTGTTCTAGAATAGTAATTTCAGTGGTGATTCTTAAATATAGCAAGACATCCTACGACTTGGTACACCTCTGTTGAAATAACTGCTGAAAATACGCCAGGCTCCTTCACTGAGGGCTGAATCTGGCACGAAGATTTACTGGGCTTAGAAATAATTCCATTCTAGCAGTAGTTCATGACCTTCATTTTGGATGGCAGCAGGCTGATTGAGCCAGTTCTAAATATCCCCTATGACTGTATTGTGCAGTCTTCTCTGGTAAGTCAAGTGATGCCAAAGTTTTCATTATAGCTCTGATACAAAGAATATTATTTCTACTCCCAAGTTATGCTATCTTCTGTTAAAATGTAAGTACATGGTGTTGGCATTCTTACATGTTTTTAGTTTATATACTCTTGATTTCAATTTGGCTGGCAGATGCTGGAAAATACTTTCTTTGAAATTTTCTGGGAGATGTAAAAGCAGGACAGAATGAGAAAGAATGAAATGCACTAGAATTCTGGGAAAACGTGAGAGGGATTTCAGAAAGGAGATTTCAATTAAGATGAAGATGGAGGCAAGGAAAGGTGTAACAACCACTAATATTGACAGACCATATTCAACTGCCGAACTAAGGGGATTTTGAACATTGCAATCAGAGAATATCTTGTAAGACATAAAGTTGTATTGACAATCAGAGCCCTGGTAGTCTGAAGGGGCCTATTAATTTTTAACCTTGATTAATATTTCTAAATGTAAAAGGAATTACTCTTAGCTATTTTTTTTTACTTTGATTAAACCTTTAAAATATTTAATGCTCTTAAGGTAGTTCAAAATTTTCTCATATTTTAATAGCTTACTGTAGCAGTTATCCTGTGTATTCATTAAAGTAGGCATCATTTACCATTCATAACAAAAATAATTGTAGTAATTTTAAATTAAGATGTATAACTTGCTAATCTATTTATATTACCTTTCTCTAATCAAGACTTACAAATCAATGTGTATACACACCTACACAGAACATCTCTGCAAGTCTGCAAATATGTCTCCTGAAATGCAAAGGACAGTCTCCCTCTTAGGAAAGAGTTACTCCACAGCTAGTGAATGGTCATTGCTATGCAATATGTTTCAGGGGCTGGACCATCATGGAAGACACTTTAGAAAAATAGCTGAAACAGAAATTGAAAAGAGGTTTTGTGTCTAGCTGTGTTGGAACACAGAACACGAAATAAAATACAGTATGGAAAAATATAACAACAGAATTTCCACCAGCTTTCCCAAAGTGCTTACCGCAATGCTTCATTTGTCATAATCTACTTAGGTCAGAATTAATTTCCATTCAGAATTTTTGGGTCTCCTTTGGAGGCTTCTTGGCAGAATACGACTATAGGACACAAATTGGGACAATCCAGTTAAATATTAGTGAGTTTGATTCTTTTGTTTGTTTTTGAACCTTGTCCTGGAGCTTTCTGTCTAGATCTCCAGCAAATGGAGATGATGTTTGCTAGAGGAGTAAAGTCTGTTTGTCACTGGGCTGTTGGCTGTCATGAAAGATGCTGTACTTACCTGTAGTGCTGAGGTAGTGAATGCTGCTTTTGCCTCAGTCTTTAATACTAACACCAATTGTTCTCTGAGTGCCTAAGCTCCTGGAAAAGGGGGAGCAGAATGAAGCGCTTGTAATCTGAGACGAATGGTCAGTGACCTCTTACACTACTTAGACATACACAAACCTATGCAGCCGGATGGGATCCACCCAAGGGTACTGAGTGCTCACTAAGCCAATTTCCATCATTTTTATCAGCAGCCTGGCTAACTCTGGAGGTCTCAGTGGACTGGAGATTAGCCAGAAGAAGAATCCTGGGAACTGTGAGCCTGTCAATCTGATATTGCTGCTGGGAAAGCTTATAGAGCAGATCGTCTTGATTGCCATCACAGGGCATTTACAGGACAATCAGGTGAGCATGGTTTTATGATATGTAGGTGCTGCTTGGCTAACCTGATCTTCTTCTATGACAATGTGACCTGCTTAACAAATAAAGTAAGGGCTGTGGATATTGTCTCTCTAGACCTTAGTAGAGCCTTTGACACTGTTTCCCACAGCCTTCCGCTGCAGAAACTGGCTTGGATGAGGGTACTCTTGGATAAAATACTGGCTGGATGACCTAGCTCAGGAAGTGGTGGTGGAGTTAAATCCAGTTGATGACCAGTTACAAGGGGTGTCCAATAGTATTTGCTCAGTATTGGGGCCTCTTTAACATCTCTTTCAATGATTTGGACAACGGGATTGAGTGGACATTTGATTCTAAAGTTGCAGATGACACTGAATATGATTTATCTGCTTGAGAGTAGGAAGGCTTTTAAGAGGGATCTGAACAGGCTAGATCAATGGGCCAAGGCTAATTATATGAACTTCAGCAAGATCAAGAGCTGGGTCTTGCACTTAGATTACAAAAACCATATGGAAGGCTGCATACCTGGGAATGAGTGGATGAAAAACTCTGCATGTCCAAAAAGGACCTGGGCCTTTTGGTCGACAGGTGTCTGAATATGAGCCAGCAATGTGGTCAGGTAGCCAAGAAAGCAAATGGTGTCCTGGCCTATATAAGAAATAGTGCGGCCAGCAGGAGCAGGGAAGTGATCATCTGTCTCTTCTCAGCACTAGTGAGGCTGCACCTTGAGTACTGTGTACAGTTCTGGGCCCCTCACTACAAGAAGAATATTTTGGTCTTGGAGTGTTTCCAAAGAAGAGCAACAAAGCTGGTGAAAAGTCTTAAGACGAAGTTCTATGGGGAGTGGCTGAGTGAAATGGAGATGTTTAGCTTGGTGAAAAGGGCAAAGTCACTTCTCACTAGACTTGGTTGCTCAGAGCCCCATCCAGCCTGGTCTGTAACATTTTTTGGAGGGAGCACCCACAGTTTCTCTGGGCAACTTTTTCCAGTGCCTCATCACCCTCATGGCAAGAAATTTCTTCATAAGATCCAATCTAAATCTACCCTCTTTAAGCTTGAAACCATTCTCCCCTGTCCTACCACTAGATTCCCTTATAAAAAGTCCCTCTCCAGCTGTCCTGTAGCCCCCTTCAGGTACTGGAAGGCTGCTATGAGGTGCCCCTGGAGCCTTCTCAGGACAGAACATTGACAATTCCCTCAGCCTGTCCTTACAGGAAAGATGCTCCAGCCCCTCTGATCATCCCTGTGGCCCTTCTCTGGACTTGCTCCAACTGTTCCATGTCCTTCTTGTATTGGAGACTCTAGAACTGTACGCATTTGTCTGTCTATTAAATTGAGTTGTCTATCTGTGTAGAATTTTTTTATGTATGAAAAACAAACAAATAAATTGCCTTAACATTGGCATATTTCTGTATTTTGTCTGTTTTTCTTTGCTTGGCTTGGAAGGTGGAAAGCTGTGCCCTCATAAGCCTGTTTACCAGTTCTTAGCTGATGAGACAGATTCTTGTGAGAAGAAGGAATGTCTTTTAGAAGATGTATGCTCAGAGCCCATCTTAGTCTGTTCTGAATTTAATGCTGAATTGAAGAAATTTGTACTGCATACTCAAGATATATTGCTTCAATTATAGTGAGGAAAAATTAGTATTGCTTGTTTCTGCGAAGCATGTAGAGCTAAGAAAGAATTGACAGAAATTGTATGAAATGAGTTAAGGGTGTTGTTTAACAACATGTCCAGCCTGTGTCACAAAAAATTTTGGGGGATTTTACTTGACTTATGCCCTCCAATTTTTCTTAGAAAAGAAGAAGTTTCCATAGTAACAGCCATCCTTGTGATACCTCTGAGACAGATGAGCATTGCAAAGAAATGTACTTCTCAATATGTCATGCAAAAATCCTGTGCTTACTAATAAGAAAAATCCTATTTTCAGCTAAGTGACGCATTTGTTTGAGGTTTCTTGGTTATAGTTTATTTGTTTATACTTTCTTTTTCCATCCCTGCCTCATTTGTTAGAGGTGTTGCTTACATTACTACCTATTAAGATGCCTTGAATTTCCCACTGGAGGCTTTTGTCTTCAGATGCTGAAAACTTCACCAAATATTACTTTCTGTTCAGAGTCTCTGCCTTGTACAGAGTCCTTTAGGAATATCTCAAGGTCAGCTATTTCTGAGAATTATTCTCTGTGTGTGTTATCTTTTTTTCTCTAGGTTAATAGCTCAGTGGTCTTTTTTGAAGATTTTTATTTCCCTTCTGGGCGAAAACCTAATGTAGGATGTGCATTTTGCTGTGTGCCCTTTCCTTCCTCCTCAATCCTGAAATTTGCCACAGCTATAATATAAATATCTGAAATCTCTCAGTGTTCATGCTGTCAATTTCAGTCTTTTGAATGCTTCTATGATGTCTTGGTAACATGCTACTAAAACATATATGTGTTTATTAAGTGCACATGTACAGATATATACATATAGATTTCGTGCACATATTCATGCACTTAATTAGATTGCAGTGGTTGTTTGAAGAACGCCAGATATTATTCCATTCATATCAGAGGAGTAAGATATCAGATACAGGTATTAGAATAATTGGAAAATGAAGACAACTAGCTCTTAACAATTCCTCCAGTCAGAAAAAAATCCAAGGTGGTAAGGAGATCAGTAGTCTAAACATGTTAATTTTCAACCTGTTCAGAAGCTGCCAGGGAGACTGTTAATAACTTAGACATTTCCTAATGAATCTTAAAAACAATGTGCACTTGGTTACTGCAGTTGAATGCTGTACTGTGATTCATTCCTGTCAGAAAATGTACTGAGGCACTCCTTCTGAGCCCAGTGCTACTCAGAATTATTTCTCTGGTCCTTGGTATAAACACACTAAGGAATTTTCTGATATCTTAGTGTTTCAATATTACACTTTATGGCTTTTTGTTTTGTATGCATGCTGTGAGCTCCATGGGTATATTGCTATGCTACAAAATAATGCAGTGTCTCCAGATACCTGCATTTGCTTTACAGTACTCACATGGCATTTTTTGGTGCAGTACTCCATCACTGTTAAGCACAGGTAATTTGGCTGAGCCACAGCACTGCACAAATAAAGATCCTGACACCTGATTGCTCTCATTTATTTACAGTTTGGAATAATATAGATCAGCATTGTTTACCAATATTGTATAGCTATACATTGTTTACCAAAACGATTCTAGACGCACATTTCTTCTGGAATCCTAAAGTGACAGAAACCTGCCTGCAGAGTCCCTGAGCTGTTTCACCTTTTTCTGTTTTCTGAAGCAAACAGGCATGGGGTTATAAAGGTCATGTTATTTAGTACAAAAGTGTCAAGTGAACTGTTAGCTTCTGCGGCCTCTACTATGGTTCTTTCTCAACTGCTACTTTGATTTGTCGCTGGAGTAGTTTCCTCCAGTCATGTCCTTGCAAGACTAGAGCTAGTGCTTTGTCATTTCACTTCACAGTGCAGATCTAAAGGGCTTAGTTCATACCAGTGAACTGCCATTCCTAACCTGTCAGGCAGCAAACAAATCAAACTCAGTAATGCAAGCAAGATTCCAGTAATTCACGAATCTCTGAAGCACAAAAGATGGCAAAAGACGTGTTTGTAGATGGGCATAAGCTATGTTACACTGCCATTGTAACACTTTATTTTGACAAGCCATTGGATTTGTTGTTGGGTATTTTTTCCTCGGAGTTTCGATGCCTCTCTAACTATAACTCTGGCATTTATTGATTGGGTTGTGTGTAATGGTAAGTTTGCTATGGGCGATTTCCAGAGCACAGGGATGGAGACACGACACAGCTGTGTGTGTAAATGGATCCAGTCTGAACAGGGGGCCTTACTTGCTTTTTCTCAAGTAAAGACTTATCAGGGAAAAGAGTAAAATGCAACCATATAGAGTGGCCAATGTACAGGACCAGATGTTGGTCAGTATTAGGTCACTCCATTTAATCATAGAATCATTAGGGATTGGAAGGGACATTTGCCCTACTGAAATAATGTAGCTGCTTTTCCTTGCAATCCCTCTTTTGTGCTGAGAAGCAATGCATTGGACATGAGCAAAAACACAACAGCAAAATAAATGTAAAAGTTCCATCAGTAGATTTTGGGATTGAAACAAGAAACCTGAGTGAAGGTAGCTGAATGTAGTGTTCTTTGCAATGAATGGTAGTTTTGAGGAAAGCTTGGAAGTAAGAACTGCAGAGTGGAGTAAGTAGTATGCCTAGTTATTTGCTTTTCCTGCTGTCTCTCTTAGGCTTTATCCATGTATTATCTCCTCCTTCTAACTTGTTATTTAACCCTGTACAGAAAGGCACACTAGTAGCGGAAGCTAGAAGCCAGTGCTTCTGGTTGCAGCAAGATAATTAATTAAAAAAATAGATGCAATTTTTTAAAAGTGAGAGTAATTAATCAGTAGAACAGTGTACCTACAGCTGTAGTGGATTGTCTGTCACTTGCAGTCTTCCAATTTACACTGGATGTGTTTCTAGCAGATACACTTAGCGCAGAGCTTGGTGCAGAGTTGGCTAGATTAGAAACTATGGCCTGAGTATATGAAGTCATATCATGAGGTTAAAATCTGTGAGCTTCTTGGGAAAAGATCCTCTAGCGAATTTTTCTCTTGTCTGATTGTTTCAGGCTTCCTAATTGACAGTTATTTTAATTTTACCTAATGTCAATAGTCTCAGGTAAAGCTATCTGAAAACATAGCTTCATTCTTTCATCTGAATGAAAGTAGGTAGATGTGTTAAATGAGCAATATCGAATACTAAAGAATCAATATAAAGTATCACCAAAAATGCAGCTTTTAATACCAGTTGCCCAGATTAGATCAGCATAGGCATATCTTTGTGTCCATACAGATTTAATGTGACCAAAATGAGGCTGTTTCTTCACAGAGTAAGAAGTATGTCATGTAACCAAATGCATGTCATGATGTGAATACCTAAATAATTTAGGAGAAAGGTTCATAGCTAGCTATTAAACTCTGGATGGATTGAATAGATGGCAAAATCCCTGAGTTACTGACCTTTGCAAAGACAAGAAGATACACAGAGAAGATAAAATTCTAGGTTAGGGTTTCTGCATTAAGATTCAGTTGTGGACTTTAATGGATCTTTGGCTTTCAATATGATTATGATTTTTCTCTTAACCAGGTAGCTTGTTGTATGAATATTGCTATCAAAAAGTTGTCCTGACTTACACCAAAAGAAGATATAGCCAATGCAATATTTGCATCTACTAGATCAAATTGTTATTATTATGTAGTTATGTAATTACTGTTTTCTTTTAATGCTTTTATATTGACATTTGTACGTAACAATTGATTATAATTAAGAAGTTGAGGCTCTTCCTGTCACCTCATTTTACATGTGAGTTTACATAAGAAAGCAAAAGCACAATATTACTTATATATGTGGTTTCTTTAGACTCTCCACATGTGACAGTAAGGGCAGCACTGCAAATGTCAAATTAAGGGATAAGTTCTATGCCTGGTATAAACCGCACCCTCTGTGTTGCCTTCAAGCTACATGATGCCATTTTTCAGCATCTGTTATCAGAAAGGGAGAAATAATGAACCCCTGTGCCTAGCAACTCTACAATCTTGAATGGAAAAAAGGACAAGACAAGGAATAACTCTTCGGTAATTTTTTTCAACCACATTAGAAAGTTTTTCCATTTATAATCTCAGATCCATTTCTAGTCCTTGCTTGTAAGCAGTATCATCCTTTTAGCTTCCAGCAGTTTTGCTGCAGTGTAACCCATAATCGTGCTTTGTCTCAAGGAAAGTCAGAAAAGGACAGAGGAAAGAAGAGAAAGCAAAGAGAAATAATAAAGTAAATGTTTTGTGCTCTAATTTATTGTGCATCTCACCAATCTTTCTTCACCAAAGCAAAGCTTGGTTGCAGTTTTAAGTTCTTCGAAGATTTGCCTCCCTTTTATTTTTTTAGACACATTTGCACATTTGTTCATCTGCAGCGTAAAGAACCAGTGCCATAATTTGTATGGTTCCAAATGTAAAACTCTTGAAAACTTTATAATGCAAATATTATGAAAGAAACATAAGGCAAACATGGATGCTTATTTTTCTCTAATGAAAAGAATATGTCATATTTTCCATGAAATGGAAATTGGTTCTAAATTATATTCCAAGTGAATAGCTACTATCTTTTACTGACGTTATGCTTATGCACACAGTAATTCTGAAGTTTCTGGGTTTCCAAAAAACTTTTGGCACACATTCTTGTCATCCAAGCTGTATGTCTGTAACTTATGCTGAATTTTTAGAACCTTTTCACCAAGCCTTTAAAGACTGACACTAGGCAGTCAATAGAAGGAACAAATCTAGTTCTGATCCCATAGAGCACCACACAGAAGTTTAATGCAGTCTTATTTCCTAAACTATTCTCTTATGCAATGGATGTGTCTAATACAATCAGTATCAGCTGGCCCCTAGTGGTATTTATAAACAGTTTCATGTCTGAAAGATTTTTAGTACCACAAATATGTGTGCTGGTGGTTCCCTGGTTCCAGCACATACCTATTGGCCTAAACTTGGAACAACATTCATTAAAGAATGGAACTGAACTCAGTAACTTGTAATGGCAGTTGCAGATAGATGAAGTGATAGTAATCAGTGAGCTGAAACATTAATGCTCAGTGGTGTCTGCAGTCTCTAGCAGTAGACAAAAAGATGTTAATCAGTGCCAGTCCCAAAACAGGTCCCTGAGGAGCACCATCCGTAACATATCTTCACTTGCATATTGAGATACTGATCACAATTAGTTGAGTGCAACTGTCCAGCCTATTTTCTTTATCCATCAAGTGGTCCACCTGTCAAAGCCAGGTCTCCCTATTTTAGAGACAAGGATGTCATATGTGACAGTGTAATAAACATACTATAAAGAGAGCTGTTGCCTGCCCATTTTATGATCAGTAACATTTCTGAAAATTGAAATAGTACTGTCTGTAACCACTATTTACCAGTTCTGGTTTTGAGTTCTTTGTTTGCATGATCTGGCTGTCTCTTTGTTTACTGCAGCTTCTGACTCCATATTTTGCTGCCTCTCTTTGTTATTTCCTCAGGCTATATGAGAAAAATATTTCCTTTCCATGAGAGTTGTTCTTGTAGGTGTATCAGGAATGCTATTTACTTGCCATTGGAAAGAAGTGTGTGTGAATAGGTCAACTGTTTCATAAGACAGTCTCATAAGACTTCATAAGCCTCTTCCAAAAGATGCAGCTAACTACTCAAACATAATTTGGTCCTATTTATATGGATGAAGGATCTAGCCTTACTTTGTTCATGTAGGTATTTACAAAATGCATATCTAGGAACATTTTCTTTTAATTTTTCAAAGTAAAAATCAGAGGATTTTAGCTACATATGTCCTGTTAAAGTCAGTGAGTCTGTCCCTGATAGTAATCCGGGTAAATAATTGAACATATTTGAACTACAGTATATGATTATATATGTCTGTACTGCACAACCTACCTCTGACTGTTCAACTGTTACTTTTAGAATGTAGCTGGGTAAAGAAGGTAAAGATAACAAGTTGAGCTGCCCATCCTGAGGGAAGACCTGCCCATCATAAGTGAACATCTGGTTTATGATCACCTGAAAGACCTGAAAGTGTTCAAGTCCATGGGACCTGATGGGATACACCCAAGGGTCCTGAGAGAACTGGCAGATGAGGTTGCTAAACCCCTCTCTATTATATTCCAAAAGTC
>JAOXOE010033456.1:0-10204 GCA_028565055.1 Phoeniculus purpureus
GCAGGGGCTGCCCAGGGGGGTTGTGGAGTCTCCTTCTCTGGAGACATTTCAAACCCACCTGGCCGTGTTCCTGTGTGGCTTGGTCTAGGTGGTCCTGCTGTGGCAGGGGGATTGGACTGGCTGATCTTTCGAGGTCCCTTCCCATCCTTAATGTTCTGTGATTCTTTGTGTTATCTGTTGGAATGATCAGGTTCGTGTTCTGAGGGTTGAACGCGTCTGTCCTGTCTCCTCCATCATCTTTGTCCCTCCAGCTGGGACATGGGGCAGATGCTCTGAGCTGCTGTTTCACTGGTAAATTGCTTCTTGTTATTCCCAGACACTGGAATTCAGCGCTGGCCCTGGCAGATGGGGCTCCCTCGTTTGATTTATTTATCTGCAGATCTATTTGTGTGTTTTATTTATTGATTTTCCCCAAACTGTTAACTCACAGCAGAACATTATTTTCGCACGGTGCTTTTTTTCCTTCATTTAAATACAAATTTATATTTAATCTACTGTTAGCTTGGGGTTTGTTTTCCTTCGAGCTGATCCACTTGGCACTGGGAACCGTTCAGGGAGGAGGAACTGCAAGAGCAAACCCAGCTTAGGTCACCCTCTCCTTCTCTCCCACTGTGCAGCCATCACATCCCCCCAACCTCGCTGAGATGAATTATTTAGGTGGTGCTCACAGCGTGACGTGGAAGCCCCTCGCAGCCAGCACGTTCTGATCTCCTATCTGCTGGGAAGGTCATGGAAAGGGGTGGCACCTGCTTTTTGACAGCCCTTTGGGTTTCACAGCCTGCCATCACCCCGTGTGAGCAAAGGTAACTCAGGAAGGGAAGAGCTCTTGCCCCGTCCGGCTGTGTCCATGCAGGTATTTGCAGGACCAGATCTTCTGCTGGATCTAGTGTTGGGCACCATGGTATAAGAGAAATGTTGAGGTGTTGAAGTGAGGACAGAGAAGGGCAACAAAGCTGGTGAAGGGATGGGAGAGGCTGAGGGAGTTGGCATCGTTTGGCCTGAAGAAGAAGAGGCTGAGAGGAGACCTTATTGCCCTTCACAACCACCTGAAATGAGGCTGCAGGGAGGCCAGTGTTGGCCTCTTCTCCCAAAGAACTGCTGGCAGGAGCAGAGGAAAAGACCACCAGTGGCCCCAGGGGAAGTTCAGACTGAAACTTCTGTAGTGAAAGAGCAGTTAAACACTGGAACAGGCTGCCCAGGGGTGTGATGGAGTCCCCATCTCTGGAGTGCTTCAGAAGGCCAGTAGATGTGGCACCTTGGGACATTAAAGCCTGATTTAATATCTGCTACAGAAGGGAAGCTAACGAGGGCACGGGTTTGGGGAAAGGAGGAGAGTGGTCAGGGATGCAGGAGGATTTGCTTTCTCCTTAGAAGAGAATGGGACTGCCCGTGTGTGGTGAGATGCCGTGTTCCCTGGAGCTGCACAGTGGCTGGGGCTGTTCCAGGAGCAGCATTGGCTCTCGAGCCTGGATTTGATTTACTTGGGTTCTCCAGGCTCTGGACCATAGAACACATGGTGGTGATGGGCTGTGAACCAGCTCACCCAGACGGGGGATCGATACAGCTCAATATGGGGGTTCGATGTGCGGTTTGTGCTCTTCCCATCCGGTCCTGGTGGGGAGAGAAGATGCTATTTAAGGAAAACGACTGCACTGCCTATCAGCTGCAAACAAAAGTCTTTTGTCCTGTCAATCATGTGGGGGTTTTATCTCATCCATCACAAGGAAGGTGTCGTCTTTATGCTCCTGCCAGTCTTTGCACAGCCCCGGGTTCTCCTGCCTTCGAACAAACAAGTGTCGGGGCTGTGGATTTGTAGTTAAAAATTACAGAAAACATCTATAAAATGATATCGTGTTGGATCACTGCTTAGACACCGGAGAAAGCAGCAGCACCAGAAGTCAGTCCTCCTGTCCCGTCGCTGAACCTGGGCGCTACGTCAGGCTGCCAGGCAGCGCCGCAGGGAGAAGCATCCTCCCGTCTCCCTCCCCTCCGCGCACCCGTGGGTGTGCTCTGTGGGAATCCCTCGTGCTTGTGTTGGCATGTTGTGTGGGTTCTATCAAAAAGCACCGTGTGATGTGTTGTACTCACTGGGTTGGGTGTCGTAAGGCTCTGTAGCCCAGCGTCGCTAGCGGCAGCTGCAGAGGGAGGGGATGGGAAGTCTCCATCACTCTGTGATCTCCAAGGTCACTCTGTCATCACCGGTAGGTTCCCAACAGGTTGCTGCACCCCTAAAATCCTGCAAGGCTGGGCTGCACGGGCAGCTCCTATTTATTGAATCTCTTTACCAGGTGGCTTCATGCTTCTTGGCTGCTTTCAGAGCCTGGAACTAAGGCTTGGGGTGAATTTCCCAAACATGGGGTCTCCACAGGTCCATGGCTCTGCACAGCCCATGGCTGATGTGCCTGGTGGGATTCTAGTGGGCTGAGTGGGGGCTGCTCCTTGGAGCTCCTCTGCCCTTGCTGCTCCTCAACACTGCATGCTGTGAGGGTTGTTGCTGACCTTGGGGCAAATTCTCTGTCCCCATAGTAGGTTTGGGAAGGCGTGAGGAGGCAGCGGTTCTGTCCCAGGAGGAAACCACGGTGATGCTGCACACGCCAGCAGCTGGATGAAGCTGCTTCTGTCCTTTCACAGCAGGTTCTTGAGCAGGATTGGCCATAACCCCGTTTGTAAGCGGGATGTGGCGGTGTGGTTTGAATCATTTATGGCTCTTGCTGTGTTCACGAGAGTGAAAGAGCTTTTCCTTTCCCTTTCCACTTCCCTTTCACACAGTGGTTTCCCTCCCTGCAGATGGGCTTTGTGTGTGAACAAAAGCGCTGCCACAAGTCCAAAAGTCTGTTCCTGCGGTCGTCTGTCGGAGTGTGGCTGCACACACTGTGCTGGGCACAGCCTTGGGTGATGAGAGCTGGGCACCCAGCACCTCATGTGGACGTGTTTGAGCTCTGCAGAAGCGCTGTTGTGCTGCTGCCTTTTGTCCTGCCAGGCTGACTTGTTCTCCTCAAGGTGGATGCCCAGTCAAACTCTGGTAGTTCAGGTTGTCTTGTGCCAGCAGCACTTGTGGGGGTGCCAGCTCCTCGGTGTTGTGCTGGAGTGCTGCAAGTCCCCGATTTCCTACCCTGCCTGGTCCTAGGGCTGCAGCAAATGTCTTTCCACTCATTTCAAGAGCAGCCCCAGCAAGTCTGTTCAGCCTGGAGAAGAGGAGGCTGAGGGGAGACCTCACTGAAGGGAGGTTGGAGTGAGGCCGGGATTGGCCTCTTCTTCCTAGGGACTAGTGATAGGACCAGAGGAAACGGGATCAGGTTGTGCAGGGGAGGGTCAGGTTGGATCTGGGGAGAAACTTCTTCCCGGAAAGAGTGGGGAGCCCTTGGAACAGGCTGCCCAGGGAGGGGGTGGAGGCAGCGTCCCTGGAGGGGTTCAACAACTGGGCAGACAAGGTGTTTGAGGAGATGGGTTAGTGATTGGGGGTTGTAGGGTGGACTTGATTGATGATCTTGAAGGTCTTTTCCTACCTGGATGATTCCAAGTCATCGGGGTTCACTGCTTTAAAGCCTTTGCAGAATTGGGCTGTTGCTCCAACAGCCCCATCAAACCCAGGGATGCTGTTTCCCAGCGGCCGTGTGCCCAGGGTGTGTGGCCATGCCCACGGAGAGCTGCTGGCCATCTGCTCGCTGCCTGCTGGCCAGGCAAAGGCTTTTTCCTGTAAACAGCTCTCTCCCGGGGCACGGCACAGTGTCAGGAACTGGTGTCATTGTTCTCGAGAGCCCCGCATTTCCCTCTGCAACCAGCTAAATATATAAAGCTGTTAGATAAATATAAAGCAGCCGTGTTGGAGTTTCCATTCCTCTTGGCCCCTCTCTGAGCAGGACACCCAGATATCTCTTTTAGCTTGTGCCAGGGCTTTTATGGGGACCTTACATGACTTAGGTGCCTTTGGCCGAGCTAAGGTGAAATGCTTGGCAGATGGGGACATCCCTTTGGAGCAGGGAAGTGTGAATCATCAGCGTTAAGCTTCTAGTTGCAAACTTCTCTGCTGCAGCCCAACTTCATTCTCACTGCTCTGACCTTGGAGTGTTTCCAGGATGAGTGAAGGGTCTTCACCTCCATCATCCAGGGCAGGAGATGATGGGACTCTTGGGTGGCATGAGCAGGGATGCAGTTGTGCCTGTGATGCTCTCTCTGCCCCGTTTGCTTTCTCTGCCCAGTGGCATCTCTGCTGGCATTCTGGGCTCTCCAGGGTTTTGTACCAGCTCTGGGTGTTTTTACTCTTCTTCTGTTGCTAAAAATGCTCTTTTCATAGCGAGATGGGCTGTGCAGTGTCGCTGGAGCAGAGAGCAGGGACCAGCACTGGGCTCTTCTCCCAGGCAACTAGCCACAGAACGAGAGGGCAGGGCCTGAAGCTGCCAGGGAAGGGTTAGGTTGGATGTTGGGAAGCTCTTGCTTACATAAAGGGTGGTCAGAGCCTGGAATGGACAGTGGTGGAGGAGTTGAAGGACAGCCTGGCTGTGGCCCTTAGTGCCCTGTTCTGGCTGCTGGCGGGATGTCAGGTCCTGGGCTGGGCTGGATGAGCCCAGACGGTTTCTGCAGCCTCAGTCATTCTGTGATTCTGTGAA
This sequence comes from Phoeniculus purpureus, assembly GCA_028565055.1. Classification (NCBI taxonomy): domain Eukaryota; kingdom Metazoa; phylum Chordata; class Aves; order Bucerotiformes; family Phoeniculidae; genus Phoeniculus; species Phoeniculus purpureus. The sequence continues at coordinate 4,608 of JAOXOE010033456.1, forward strand.
TGGGGCTTTGGGCAACTTGGTCTAGTGAAAGGGATGCAGTGGGGTTGGAGCTAGATGATCTCTGTGGTCCCTTCCAAGCTAACCCATTCGATATCAATTCTAAACCCCATCACCCTCCCTTCCCATCACTGTACTAAGAAGTCTGTCTCTTTCCCAGACATTCTCCGAATTCTTTACACACTGGTACTGTAGAAATCCCAGGAAACCCCTCCCCAGCCCCAGGCAGGTGAGTTGAGACTCCTAGAGCTGTGGTGACCCAGCAGACTGTTCTGGAAGTCTCTTCAGATCCTCCCCACCTCACCCACCCACCATCCATCCTCCCACCACCATGGACACGGTGTCTGCTGCCAGACAAGGACAGATGGGAGCTGGCCCTTCCTTTCATCTCTCTGAAGGCAGAAGATTTGTCTCAGCCAGGCTTTTCTTAATAGAAGACAAATAACGAGCCGCTCCGTTTTCTTTTTCCCCTATCAATCTCTTTTTGTTTTTTGCTGTGTTTCTCCTCCTTCTGAACCGAAACAAAAGCTTGAGAGCCCTGGGACTGGCAATTAGCTTCGTTCTTCTTTTCCAAGGAGCTCACCTCTGGAGTTGTGCGAGTGCCGGGCTGCATACGGCAGAGCAGCCTCGGGGCTGAATTTGCATCTCTGCCGCACAAATACAAATGACTTTCAGACCTCAGGGGTTTCACTGGTGCTGGGGATCTCTGTGGATTGGGGGGGGGATTTGGGGAGAGGTGCTGAGTGCTCAACCAGCACCCAGTGCCCCAAATTCCCAGTGCGCTGGGCAACTGTGGAAGTGGCTGCCGCCGCCAAAGACACCCCTGGTGTCTTGCTGTTAGATCCCCCCCATGTAGCTCGAGCTGTGGGTTCAGGGCGTTGTGAAGTCTCACCTGGGTGCTGCTTTGCCTCGCTGTTTGCACCTTCTTGTTAGTTTATTCCAATATTATTTCACTGTTTTCTTTGGTGATGGGTTGCTGTCAGCACAAGCCTCTGCTGTTGGCTTCTCCTCTTTTGTAGTAATAAAAAGGAGTGACTTCAGCTCCCTTTTTATCCTTGAGTATCCTAAAGCTTCATTCAAGCCGTTGATCTCCGTGACCCGGGGAGGCTGCTCCTGCTCTGTGCAATTGATGCTCCGGAGCACCGGGAGATGCTTTGAGAAACACGTGAACTCCCTGGGGTTCGGCAAACAAAGACTCTCGCCTCTCCCCATGGAGTCTGAGCCTTCAGAATGAGAGGAGCAGATGGCGTTTAAAGCATCTCCCACGTTGACAGCCAGGTTTGCCGCAGAGCTGATGAAACACAGGAGGTCACGCTTGATGGCTGCGTGGATGTCCTGGATGATTTTCAGGTTTTTCAAAGGGCTCTTCTCTTTCTCAGAACAAAAACCGGCCCCTTGGTTGCACCCATCTCCTGTCTCACCCTGTGCCAGATGTGCTGCGGTCCCAGCGGTCACGTAGGATGAGGCTGCTCAGGGTGCTGTGGGGCTTTGTGTAGTGTCTTGGAGGTTTTTGTTGCCTGTGATTTCTCACCCTTCCTCCTTGTTTAACAAGCTGGTTGGAGCTTCTTCTCAAGTGTTTATTGAGACGGCACTGTTCCTCCCACACATCTTCTGCCGACACCTTCGCTCCTTCCTGCTGAGGCAGGGAAGGCTCCTGAAGTCACCCGGAGGGCAGGGACCTCGTGGAAAGGTGGTTTAACGGTTGTGTAGTCGCTGGCTAGTGAAGGGAGGTTTGCAGTCATGCTCCTCAGGTGGTTGTGCTCCTGTTCGTACAGAAGATGTGGCAGAGCAAAATGACTTCTCCACGGTCCTTCTCTTCCGCTCACTTCACCCTGTGCCTTATGGGGGGTTAAGGCACTGAAAAAGGGCACCTGTCCTGGTATTGCCAGTGCAGCTTGTGTGCCAGGAGGTTAGCAGTGTGTGTTCATCGTCCCACTGCAGGGCCACCAAGTTAGGTTCTTCTGTAGCTGGGTGGCAGGTTCCTGCTGTGGCAGGGGGATTGGACTAGATGATCTTTTGAGGTCCCTTCCAATCCCTAATGCTCTGTGATTTGATCTAGGTGATCCTGCTATGGCAGGGAAATTGGACTAGATGGTCTTTTGAGGTCCCTTCCAATCCCTAGTGCTCTGTGATTTGATCTAAGTGATCCTGCTGTGGCACGGGGATTGGACTAGATGGTCTTTTGAGGTCCCTTCCAATCCCTAATGCTCTGTGATTCTGCGACAAGTGCAATTCAGCCTCCTTGGTGATGGAGAATCTAATGACAGGACAAGGGGCAATGGGTGTGAGCTGGAACAAGGAGGTTCCACATCAGTGTGGGAAGGAACTTCTTCCTGGTGAGGGTGACAGAGCACTAGAAGGGGCTGCCCAGGGAGGCTCTGGAGTCTCCTTCTCTGGAGATGTTTAAAACCCACCTGGACATGTTCCTGTGCAGTGGGATCTGGCGGGAGGACTGGACAATCTTTCAAGGTCCCTTCCAATCCTTAATGTTGTGTGACTCTGATCTTCAGCCTCACAGAGGTGCAGGAAGACAGGCCAGGAGCAGAAGCAGAGGAAGCAGTTACCCTCCAGGAAATGACAGCTTGCAGTTTGCAAATTGGCCCCATGATGCTGCTGTGGCAGGGGCATTGGACTAGATGATCTTTCGAGGTCCCTTCCAATCCCTAATGATTCTGTGATGCTGTGGTGAGTGACGGCTGCATTAAGGCTTCATGGGGCTCTTTGCAGGTGCCTTTTCTTTCCGTGTAAAAACCCTTCCAAGCACAAGGCTGGCACTCGTCCCTCCTCCTGCTTCCCTAGAGCATCCCTGCCTGAGATCACTCAGACTTTCATTACCTGCATTAGGAATCGCTGTGCAGCTCATCCTCCTCCAACAAGTGATTTACCTCCCGCGGTCACTAACAAGGAGAGGACCACACATCCTCCAGGACTCCTGCTCTGTTTGGAAGGAGGAGGATGATGAAACAAAAGGCACAAAACCAGCTCCTCGCTCACATTCCCTCTCTCCTCTGCCTCGTTGCTTGGGCTTTGCTAATCACTCTAATCTGCACTTGGGGCTTCACTGGCAGTGAGGAGGATTTTTCAGTGACTCTCATTTTCTTTTGTTACTTTCAGGCTGCTTGTTTCAAAACTCATTACCCCTGGCATTTATTTATCAAGGCTGGAAGCAGTTTGCACCAGGGGTGCGGGATGGAGATTGATTTACGGTGATGGTCTGTGTGATCTAAAGAAGTCAATTTTTTCCTTTCCCCCTCTCTAGTCTATAAATTAGTTTTGATTCCAACGAGGTTTTTCTGCTGTACTTACGAATCAGGTCCCACGGAGCTGGGTGAGGGGGGGAAAATGAAAGCAGCCAAGCAGCAGCCCCGGATCGTGGTGATGCTGATGCAGCTTTATGATGCTGCTATGTGGATGCAGGGCTGGGTGAATGCTGATGCCAGGTGGTTTGTGTGGGATGCACTTGGGGAAGGGGCTTTTGGCTGCTAAAGTACAGTTGTATCCTTAGCACATCAACGACAACATGACGTGAGGGTAAGGTTTTGGAAGATGAGGGTCTGGAATGGTTTGTGATTTGAGGAGATATGGATCTTTATAAATATAGAAAGGGTGAGTGTCAGGAGGATGGAGCCAGCAGCTGCTCAGGGGTGTCCAGTGATAGGACAAGCTGCAGCAGAAAAGGTTCCATCTAGACATCAGGAGAAACTTTCCCTGTGAGGGTGACAGAGCCCTGGCCCAGGCTGCCCAGACAGGTTGTGGAGTCTCCTGCTCTAGAGATGCTCAAAACCCACCTGGATGTTCCTGTGAGAGGATCCTGCTCTGGCAGAGGGGGGTGGACTCGATGATCTCTAGAGATCCCTTCCACCCCCTCACATCCTGTGAAATGAGCCCCTGTACTTCTGAGCTGGTGGACCTCTGCAAGGGCTTGCCTCAGGCTGTGAAACAGCTGATGGGTTGGGAAACTTGGGGTTGTTTGGACTTGCAGTGTCAGTACGGGAAGTGTCCACACCGAACGGGCGCTCCTTGGGATGACTGATGGGCAGACTGATAGGACAAGGGGCAGTGGGTGTGAGCTGGAACGAAGGAGGTTCTGCATAAATAGGAGAAGAAACTTGTTCCCCGTGAGGGTGACAGAGCACTGGAAGGGAGGTTGTGGAGTTGTCTTTTCTGGAGATGTTTAAAACCCACCTGGATGTGATCCTGCTGTGACGGGGGATTGGACTGGATGATCTTTCGATGTCCCTTCCAATCCCTAATGTTCTGTGAAATGCTGGAGGGAGGGTTGGAGGTGAGAAAATTCACCTTCCAGCAGCTGTTTCAAATGAGTTGATGTGACTTGCTGCAGAAACTCCATGGGCAAAAGCCATGGTGGGTCCTCGCTGGGTGCTGTTGGTGGTGGGTGGGCTGGAGGTTAGCAGAGTGTGCAGAAATGGGAAGGAAAACTCTCAATCTCCTGCTGTTCAAGACAGCTAAGGGATGTGAGTTTGGAGATGCCCTCAGCTGTTCAGCAGCAGGTCAGCCATGCTGTGGCTGCTAGCAGAGCTCAGGGAAGAAGCAGGAGTGATGGGTTGGGTTGAGGACACGACAACAACCTGCCCAGATGTTGAGTTTCAGCTTAAGGAGGGGCAGACAAGTGTCTGTGGACACGCAGAAGCCCGTTCCTGTCAGGCTGCCTGTCTTGCACACCTCGGCACGTTGCTGTTGGGACAATCTTGGTTCAAGCTCCCTGGGCTGCGCTATCGCTTTTACATCTCGTTGTTTTGAATCGCTGCTCCTGTCTTTAGCTTCTGCTGCTCCGCCGGCTGCTCCCCGAGCCGAGGTGCCCTGACAGCTCCCCTCACACACACCAGTGGCTTGTCGCACGCTTGCGTGACTCTTCTCTCTGCTTTTACTTCCATTTTCCTGCCTTAATTGAAGCGTTCAAGGAGCTAACGCAGAGGAGCACAAAGGACCTGCTGCATTGCCCCAGAGCTTTCTGTGGACCCCAGAATCCTTCTAAGAAAGCGCTGATGCCCTCAATGTCCATCATCTTCCAGATAGTTTCCTTCTGCTTGGCTGAGAGAACCTCTGTCATGATGAGACACAGGAATGAGGTGCTTATGGAGTTGCTGTGGAAATCCCTGGTGTTCGCTATGGATCTGAACAGAGGGGAAACGTTTTTCCTTCTCTTTTATAAGCAGAAACTGTGATGCAGAGTGGGAATGTGATGCAGGTTTTCTTGGGGAGCCGGGGCTGTAGTTCAGGAAAGGATCCAGGCGCTGGGCTGTCCATCTCCAGTGGTTTGAAGGTTTCCATCTTCCTGTTGATACCTGCTGCCTTGCACAGTGCAGGGACCCAGGGGTGTCTGTCTGTCTGTCCAGGCCAGTCTGGAGGTGAGTTCTTGGTTTTAAAGTGAGTGCTTGCTGCTTTCTCCACGGCCGTCTGGGATGGAGCAGTGGGATCTCACTGTCTTGTTGAGGAGAGATGGAGACAGTGGAGCTGTTTGAGGAAGAGGAGGCTGAGGGGAGACCTCATCGCTCTCTACAGCTATCTGAAAGGACATTGTAGAGATGTTGGTGCTGGGCTCTTCTCACAGGTCATTAGTGACAGAACCAGAGGGAAGG
>JAOXOE010033457.1:0-10204 GCA_028565055.1 Phoeniculus purpureus
AAAGATCATCCAGTCCCGTCCCCCTGCCACAGCAGGATCCCCTAGATCCAGTCATTAGGGATGGGAAGGGACCTCCAAAGATCATCCACTCCAATCCCCCTGCCACAGCAGGATTCCCTAGATCCAGTCGCACAGGACTGTGGCCAGGTGGGTTTGTAGAAGAGTCTCTTTCTAGCTTCTGACTCACTGCAGTCCGTCTACTTTGCTGCTGCACAGACCTGGAGACAGATAAATCAGTCTTCCATCCCTCCCTGTTTTCTTCTCTATGTCTCTGGAGCCATTCAAACCCCATCTTGGACCCATTGCTGCGTGACCTGCTGCAAGGGATCCTGCTCTGGCAGGGGGGTTGAACTGGATCATCTTTCAGGGTCCCTTCCAACCCCTAATCTGTGGATCTGTGATTCTGTGATCTCCTTTAAAAGAACAGGATTGGTTTTGAAGCAACAGGAAGGGATAAAAGAACAAGAGGAAGGGAAAAGCTTGGCAAGTGGCCATGATCTGTCTTTTAACCCTTTCTTTACTCTCTGCTAGTCAAACTCGTTATTTCTTCTTTATTTCTTCTTTTTTTTGTCCCTGATTTTCTGTTGTGTTTTGATGACCCTGAGAAATCCAAACCAGCACAAAATGTTCTGAAGCAGGACACAGGTCCATTGTGTTGGAGGTGTGTTTGTGCATAGGATCATGTCTCTGGGTGGTGACAGATCTGTAGCAGAGCAGGGGTTGGACTAGATGATCTTTCGAGGTCCCTTCCAATCCCTAATGTTCTGTGATTCTGTGAGTAAACATGTCCGTGGACGTGGCCGCTTCTCTGTTTATGAATCGTGCATAATTCACCCGTGATTTGTATTAGTGTGTTTGTTCTCGGTAGTTTGGATGAGCCAATGCAGGGGTTACTTAGGAGGTGGTTTGCCTTCTCTGCGTGGTGTTCCTCTTCCATCTGCTCTGGTGTTCCCAGCGTATTGTTTGTTCTCGCTGGTTCGACAAACGTTCTTAATTTTTTAACATGGAGGTCACAGCTACTGCTCAGTAGGCAGTGAGAAGTAAAACCAGCTGTAGGAAGAGCCTGCTGCACTGACGGGGTTGCACAGAGGGCTTTGCTGTTGGTTGCATCTCCTTCGTGATGAAGAGGGTTTGGGAGCACTGCCTGGGTGCGTCTGCTAGGGCAAACAGCAGCTCAGGGCTACATCAGCAGAAGTGTGGCCAGGAGATGAAGAGAAAGGGAATCTACCCCTCTGCTCTGCCCTAGTGAGACCTCACCTGGAGACATGGGTCCAGTTCTGGAGCCCCCAATTCAAAAAGCATGAGGAGCTGATGGACCAAGTTCAGACAAGGCCACAAAAATGGTCAAAGGACTGGAGCCCCTCTGCTCTGGGGACAGGCTGAGAGAGTTGGGGTGGTTCAGCCTGAAGAGAAGACTCTGGGGGAGACCTTGTAGGGACCTTCCTATCTCTGAAAGGGGCTTTGAGAAGGCTGGGAAAGACTGTTTGCAAGGGCAGGCAACAATAGAAGGTCATGGATTGAAGCTGGACAGAGGGGAAAGGTCTTGAATATGAGGGCGAGGGATCCCTGGAACAGGCTGCCCAGAGAGGTGGTGGAGGCCCCATCCCTGGAGCCATTCAAGGTCAGGCTGGATGTGGCTCTGGGCAATCTGGTCTGGGGAGTGATGGCCCTGCTTGGTGTAGGGGGTTGGACTAGATGATCTCTCGAGGCCCCTTCCAACCCAATACATTCCATGATTCTATGGTCTTCTAGAAATCCTTGGCTCAGGAATGGGCTTGGGCTCTCGGTGGCTGGTGGAGTATCACAGAACATTAGGGTTTGGAAGGGACCTTGAAAGATCATCTAGTCCAATCCACCTGCCACAGCAGGATCACTTAGTCCAAGTCTATTCTAGAGGACAGGTAAGACAAGAGCTGAGTTCAGTGTTGAGCTGTGGAAGGTGATGTATGGGGTGTAAGACTTCAGTGTGATGTAGCGGATAAATGCCTAACGGGACGCAGTAGATGGAAATTGAAGTGAAACAAATTAAAAATAAAATATGTTTGCCTGCTGAGACTAAGTAATCGTTTGAAAAATTACTCATATGTGCTTAAATCAGGGCTGGAAGCCTTTCTAGGAGATGTGGTGTAGAGCAAACAAATTAGAGTCGTAGAATCGTGAAGGTTGGAAAAGACCATCAAGTCCGACCATCCTCCCTACAACCCCCAGCCACTACTCCATCTCCTCACACACCCTGGTTGCCAGTTTTCTGATCCCCTCCAGGGACGGTGCCACCACCCCCTACCTGGGCAGCCTGTTCCAAGGCCTCCCCACTCTTTCTGGGAAGCAGCTTTTCCTCAGATCCAACCTGACCCTGTTTCCTCTGATCCTGTTGCTAGTCCCTAGGGAGAAGAGGCCAGTCCCCACCTCACTGTACCCTCCCTTCAGGTAGCTGTAGAGAGCAGAGAGGTCTCCCCTCAGCCTCCTCTTCTCCAGGCTGAACAGCCCCAGCTCCCTCAGCCTCTCCCTGTAAGACCCTATGGAGCTGCTGCATCTCCCCTCAGCCTCCTCCAGGCTGAACAGCCCCAGCACCTTCATCCTCTCCCCATCAGACCCTACAGAGCTGCTGCAGGGGAAATCTGGTTGAATTCAGTACTTGTGGGATGGAGGAGGTCAAGGTGTGCACCTGATCCCTTCTGCCTCTGTCTACATGGTGTGCCATGGATTTAGAATCGATAAACTGCCTTGAATCATGTCTTTTGCTACCTGCAAGATCCCTCCCCTGGGGCTGCTCCTCCCATCTCTTGCCGAACATCTTCCTCCTTCCTCCTGGGGAGGACACAGATCCAAAACCAGCTCTTGGACTGGGCAGACCAAGCTGTAATTCTTGGGATTTCTGAGGAAGGCTGCAAATCCATCCCATGTGGTTGGGGCCAAGGCGTGTGACTCCTTCAAGGTAGGAGAAGAGGTTTCGTTTATAGGACTGGGGGGAGTTTCCACTCCGATGCTACAAGTTTCAAACATATTTTAACCGCTCGTCGAGTAATAGATGGCTGCTTTTTCTTGTAATAAAATGAAAATCCTGAAATAAATATGCGCCCAGGCAAGTTTTAACTCTTCCAGGTTGTAAATGTCGGTTGTTTAATGGTCTCCACTTCGCAGCAGATACTCCATCCTGTTTCTGTGATGTGTTCAGTGAGCTCCCAGCCGCGGCCGAATTAAATATGGATAGCTGGTAAATGTGCGTCCTGTTGACTGAAGCGCATCCCTCAGATAAGCAACTTGGTTTGGGCTTTTTATTGTTAATTGAATTTTTTTCAGTGGGAGCAGCTGAAGGAGTGCTAATGGTGAGGGATCTGCATGATGTTAAACATCTGCTCCTCTTAGCAGAGTTTTGTTCGACTTGGGAATTCAGATTGGCAGTAACAGAGGTGCTGCTTAGCCTCCTTGGGGTTGGAGCTGTGTGTGATGGGCAGGTACCAGTGTGATGGGTGGGAGCTGGGTCTCTTTAGCTTGGAAAATGAGGGGTGACTTCATTAATGTTGATAAATATGTGAAGGGTGGGTGTTGGCAGGATGGAGCATAACAGGTTCCCCATCAATGTGAGAAGGACCCTCTTCATGGTGAGGGTGCCAGAGCCCTGGCAGGGGCTGCCCAGGGGGGTTGTGGAGTCTCTTTCTCTGGAGACGTTTCAAACCCTCCTGGGCATGTTCTTGTGTGACTGGATCTAGGGCCATCCTGCTGTGTTGTTGGGATTGGACTTGGATGATCTTTCAACAGTCCCTTCCAATGCCTAATGTTCTGTAATTCGATGTGATGATCCAGCTTTGCCTAAACATCCCATCTGCGATGTGTGGTGTTGGAGATGATGGTTCTCGGTGGTGTTTCGAGGCAGCGGGGTGCTCCTCGTGTTCCCATCAGACATTACAGACACTTGGCAGTGCGGGTACCTGCAGTGTTACTGCTGTGAAGCACTGCTGGGTATTTTATGGGAAGCTTTCTCTGAGTGATTAAAAGTCAAGTGGTTGATGTTGTGACTTCTAGATTCATATTTGAGTTTATTCCCTTTATCCTGTATCAGTTCACTTAGGCTTTGGTGCTTAGAGATCTGGTTTACTGGTGAACTTGGTAGAGGAGGGTTGTTGGTTGGACTTGATGGCCTCAAGGGTCTTTTCCAACCTGAGTGGTTCTGTGATTCTAGGACCTAATACTTTACAGACTACAAAAATCAGAGCAGGAAAAGGCTGGAAATTCACAGATGTCACTAAAACACAAGAAATCCCTGAATGTCCCCAGGGTTTTTCAGTGTTCTCCCCTCTCTCTGCTGCTACTCTTGCTGAGAGGAGTCTTTTCATGCTATTAATGGTCGTTAATGGTGACTTCATTAACCTTGATCAATAAGGAAAGGGTGTGGGTGTCAGGAGGATGGAGCCAGGCTCTGCTCAGGGGCACCCAGTCACAGGACAAGGGGCAGTGGGTGTGAGCTGGAGCAGAGGAGGTTCCACATCAATGTGAAAAGGACCTTCTTCATGGCGAGTGTGCCAGAGCCCTGGGAGCAGCTACCCAGGGGGGTTGTGAAGTCTTCTCTGGAGACGTTTCAAACCCACCTGGCCATGTTCCTGGGTAACTTGGTGTAGGTGACCCTCCTGTGTCAGGGGGATTGGACTTGATCTTTCGAGGTCCCTTCCAATCCCTACAGTTCTGTGATTGTGTGACTTGTTGAGAAGAGGAGGAGGAATGTGCAAAGGAAAAAACCCCACAGCAGAGCAATTAAAGGGGGAAGGGAAATGGATAGAAAGAGACAGACAGTAAATTTGCATGAAGGGATGGGGATTTGCAGAGAGACCCCTGAAGAGCCCTGGTCAGCTTTCATTTTCCCAGCGCTGCATAGAGCTGCTCCGTCGAGTCGGACGGGCCATGAGGCCACAGATTATTGGTGTAAAGAGGTCACATCATCATCTCACTCCCATCCAGCAGGCTGATGTTCTGGGACCCTGTTTGCTGCAGCTCAGACGTGCCCCTGCTTTGATTTGCTATGCATGGAAATGGGCTGCTGCTGATAGGCAATTTAGCTGTAAACAGTGCAAGAATTAAGGAGCCAGGCTCACAAATACATTTGTACCCTGAAACAGAATCACAGTTCAACCCCTCTACAACAAGCAGAACCATCACTCACCAGATCGGGTTGCCCAGAGCCCCATGAAGCCTGACCTTGAAGGCTCCAGGGATGGGGCCTCCACCCCTTCTCTAGGCAGCCTGTTCCAACAATCCCCTACTCTCAGATTCAAGTCCTTTTTCCTCCTGTCCAGCCTCAGTCTCCCCTTTTCCAGCTTCAGACTCCTCATCCTATTGCTCCCTGCCCTTGTGAACAGTTCTCTAGAGCTGGAGCCCAGAGCTGAGAGCATGTGGGTAGCTGCACCCAGGCAAGTGGAGATGCCACCCTTGGGGCACCTCTGCAGGGTTTTTGTACGGTCACAGGAAGTTTGAGTCTCCGCTTAAACCTTTCTGTGCAGATAACCTCCCAGTCTGAGTCACAGAACATTAGGGGTTGGAAGGGACCTCCAAAGATCATCCAGTCCAATCCCCCAGCCACAGCAGGATCCCCTAGATCCAGTCACACAGAAACATGGCCGGGGATGCTAATGACCACAGAGCTTTGTGGTGGATTCTCTGAGAGCTGCAAGTGCCACCTGCCATTCGAGCAGCCCTTCTAAGTTGTGCTGGAGAAGACCCCAGTGACCTGTGGGGCTCAAATCCTCTAGCAAGTTCTGTGCATGTCCCAGCTCCACACCCGTGGTCAGGTTAGCTGCACACCACGGGCTTCGAGGAGTTACCAGATCCTTTCGGATGTCTAAAGTGACCGCTCCATCGCGAGGCTCCTCGCACGGTCGTATTTTACTGGGAGATTAGTTTACCTGCCGCGGCGAGCCCTGCGCTTCCCCGCTTTATTTTTCTATGATGTTAACTTCATTCCTTTGAAGGACACTTAATCCCCAGCCTGGCTGTTGCTCCATTATCTGCTTTGAGTCAGAAGTGGGCTGCAGCTTGGCCCCGCTGCAAACCCTGCTTCGCCTCTCAGAAACCAGGAGTAAAACTCTTAAAGAGAGGCAATTATGGAGGGAGCTGGATTAATGATCTGCCATCACAATTTAGCCACATTCACCACTGACCTTTCACAGAGAGGATGCTCTTGATAAATGTAGTTCATTACCGAGCTCTGACATGAAAACAGAGCGGCGCTCGGTGGTTCTTGGCAGCCTGATCAATATTTTAGCTGCCAAAGCATGCGGGACTGCTAAACAGGGGGAGGCGCGGAGCCGCTGCGGAACAGGGCGAGAAGCTGCATTGCCGGGAGCGAGGGGAGCAGGGGGCTGTGACTGCGGTTGGCTGCAGTTTACAGTCACAGAAGTTCCTTCCGATCCCTGGTGATTCTATGATTCTATGAACATTAGGGGTTGGAAGGGACCTCAAAAGATCATCCAGTCCCCCCTGCCACAGCAGTCAGACCTTAATGCTGTAGATCTTCGTTGTACTTCTCTCCTGTCTTGGTGTGTCTCTTGTTTCTTCTTAGAATCATAGAATCATAAGGGATTGGAAGGACCCTCGAAAGATCATCTAGTCCAATCCCCCTGCCACAGTAGGATCACCTAGACCACACACATCCAGGCGGGTCTTAAACATCTCCAGAGAAGAAGACTCCACAACTACCCTGGGCAGGCCCTGCCAGGGCTCTGGCACCCTCACCATGAAGAAGGTCCTTCTCACATTTGTGTGGCAGAGGAACATGGCCAGGAGGGTTTTAAACATCTCCAGAGAAGGAGACTCCTGTGGGGCTGCAGTGCAGCTTCTCACCTTCACCTCCATCCTACCTCAGCCAGGGCTGCTGTGGGAGCAGGGCTTGGGGCTGGAGAAGCACTGCAGGCTGCTGCTGGAGGATGAATTTACTGGTCTGGTTCTACAGAAAAGTCCTCAGCAGAACTCCTTGTGTTTTGAGTGGATTGAAGTTTTACCCCAAGAGCACAGGAGGGAGCTGCACCTTGGTGTGAGGCTTGTTTGAAATTTGCTGCTGTATTCTTCTTGGGGCTACAAAGCGGGTGGTGGAGCTCACAGGAGGGGTACGGGCTGGCCTCCAGCATTGGGATGAGAACAAAGGCTTCTCTGCCCAGAGCATCCTGCCCCGTGACGAAACCCGTGCAGCTTTCCCCGGGGGCTGGCTCGTGTGTGTTGTACAAAGCATCGCTCCCAGCTGAGCTGTGCATCCAGAAGCAGAGAGGCCATTGGTTCGAAGTGATGCAGAGCCTCCTGAAAGGGTGAAGGTGGCCCAGTGCCCTTTGAATTAATTTATTTTTTAATTCCTAAGCTGGAAGCCAAATCCAGGGGTGTTTTGATATTGAAGTTCACACACAAAAAAACCCCATCCAAACATCTGCTTTAAGATTATCAGCATTTTATTTTTGAAGTCTGATGCCTCTGGTCTGCCCTTAGCTCTCCTCTTCTTGCGGAGTCAGCAGAATAAATCATACTGGGATCAAGGTTACAGATGGAAAAGCACCACGGGTGACTTTTTGTCTCTCCAGCCCTCATATAAAGCAGCGAAGAAAGGTGATTAAGGAGGGAATTAGCTTAGGGTATGGAACTGGAGTAGCGATTTCTGTGTCCTCCCAAAAACAGAACAGAGGGGGCTACCTCTTTGCTTAGGGGTGGTGCCCTGCGTGCATTCGTTGTGGTATGGAGCAGCTGGCGGTAGGACAAGGCAGGAGCTTAAAATACAAGTAGTAGCATTTCTGGTGGTCAAAAATAGAGAAGTCATCCTTTGAAAGTCATCACTTGAAGAGCGTTGGTGGTCTCTTCCCAGTGTGCAGGCTGGGACGTCCACACAAACCAACTCCAGGCATACAAAGCTGCTGGTTGCAGTTAGGAACAGAATCCAAGCGCCTGGGAAGCTCTAACAAGGAAACCAAGCTGAGAGACATCCATTAATGAGAGCTACCAACGAGAGCAGTCTGAGAGGAGATAAATTCCTAATGATGAGCTCCTGTTGCAAAGGAAGCTGCTGGGAGCGCCGAGCTGAGACAAGGATGGGGGTAAGACAGAGGGCACGGAGATGGGTTTATGTGAGACTTTAACAGCTGAGGCTGCCTGCAAGAGACTCGTAGGATCATTTAAGTTGGAAAGCTCATCGAGTCCAACTATGAACCCAGCTGTCCCAACCCACCGCTAAACCCTGTCCCTCAGCTCCAGATCTCCCCAACTGTGAAACATGGCCAAGGATGATGATTCATCCCCCTCCCTGAGCAGCCTGTTCCAAGGGCTGAGGGGCCTTTCCAGGACAAAGTTTCTCCTCAGGGCCACCCTATGGCAGCTTGAGGCCATTTGACCTCATTAATGTTGATCAATATGTGAAAGGTGGGTGCCAAGGAGGATGGAGCCAGGCTCTGCTCAGGGGCACCCAATGACAGGACAAGGGGCAGTGGGTGTGAGCTGGAACAGAGAAGGTTTCACATCAATGTGAGAAGGACCTTCTTCATGGGGAGGGTTACAGAGTGCTGGAAGGGACTGCCCAGAGAGGTTGTGGAGTCTCCTTCTCTGCAGATGCTTAAAACCCTCCTGACCATGTTCCTGTGCGACTGGATCTCGGGGATCCTGCTGTGGCAGGGGGATGGGACTGGATGATCTTTCAAGGTCCCTTCCAATCCCTATTGACTGGATCTAGGGGATCCTGCTGTGTCAGGGGGATGGGACTGGATGATCTTTCAAGGTCCTTTCCAATCCCTAATGACTGGATCTAGGGGATCCTGCTGTGTCAGGGGGATCGGACTGGATGAACTTTGAAGGTCCTTTCCAATCCCTAATATTCTGTGATTTCTTCTTGTCCTGTCTCTTGTTCTTTGTGAGAAGAGACCAATCCCCACCTCTCTCCACCCTCCTCTCAGGCAGCTGCAGACAGCAGTAAGGTCTCCCCTCAGCCTCCTTCTCTCCATTCTCACCAGCCCCAGCTCCCCCAGCTGCTCCTCACAAGATTTGTTCTCCAGACCCTTCCCCAGCCCAGTTGCCCTTCTCTGGACCATCTCCAACCCCTCAAAGTCCTGCTTGTATTGAGGTGCCCAACGTGGCTCCTCTTGGAGCTAAACAAACCCAGAAACCCAGTTTCAGGTCAAACGCAGTGTTTCCTCTGACTCGGAGTCGGTTTTTTCCCACTGCAGCAGGATTCAATATCCTCAGTACATAAATGATCCCTATCTATGTATACACACACACATATATATATATATATATTAAATTTCACTGCATTTCCCCTTCAGTCTCTTAGTTCAGCCAAAAATAGAAAGAGAAAAAGCCCAAGTTATTACTCTCCCCCCACCAGGATGGAGGTTTGCAGCCTTCCGTCATCCCTCTGCCTCGTTCGGCTCTGCAGCGGCCGCTCGTGCGTCACAGCAGCCCTCAGATGTCAGGGGGAAAACGCTCCGAAGGTGCGAAACCCGCGGGGTCTGTCACGTCCGCGCTGTGACGAGATGCCGAGGGATCTGCTTCCAGCAGAGCCGAGTGTCGTTTTCTCCAGAGGGAAGGGAAGGTAATGAGGTTCCGGAGTGGTTTTGACAGGGGCTAAGAGCAACTTGTTGACCTTCCGGCTGCGGCGGGTGTTAGCAGCGCGTGAGCCCGAGCCTCGTGTTTAAAGAGGAGACTTAATTGTCTTCTTGCTAGTTTTGCAGCGGGGTGATGTTACCCTGCCTGACGTTACCCTGGGGCTCTGCTGGGTGGGGGGGATCCCTGACCCTGAACACAGTGGTGGTGTCAGGGGAAAAAAGGACTGAGAGCGAGTCTATAGCTGTCAGTCAGCAGCTCTGATGTCCTGTGGGCTCCTTGATGTCACTCATTGTGCCCATCATGTTTGCCTCTGACCCTCAGACAGTCCCCTGGTGGGCACTTAGGGCTGTCTGGCAGCTCAGATGGTTGTCTGGGCTTCTTGGAGCAAATCAGGTTTGTGATGGCTTTGTCTGGAGAGCGTGGAACAATCACAGGAGGGTTGGAATGCACTGAAAGGAGGTCTCTGCCTGCAGCTCAAACCATGCAGCACTGTGGGGGTCCTGGGTGGATGGTTGGCCTCAATGATCCCAAGGGTCTTTTCCAACTTGAATGATTTTAGCTTGGAGAAGAGGAGACTGAGGGGTGACCTCAATAATGTCTATAAATATGTGAGGGGTGGGTGTCAGGAGGATGGAGCCAG
>JAOXOE010033458.1:0-10204 GCA_028565055.1 Phoeniculus purpureus
GACCAAGTCACACAGGAACACATCCAGGCAGGTCTTAAATGTCTCCAGTGAAGGAGACTCCACAACTCCCCTGGGCAGCCCATTCCACTGCTCTGTCACCCTTACTGTGAAGAAGTTAGAATCATAGAATCATTAGAGATTGGAAAGGACCTCAAAAGATCATCCAGTCCAATCCCCCTGCCACAGCAGCATCACCTAGACCAAGTCATACAGAAACACATCCATCCAGTTCTTTCTGATATTTACACGGAACCTCCTTTGTTCCAGCTCACACCCGTTGCCCCTTGTCCTATCACCAGATGACACTGAGCAGAGCCTGGCTCCACCCTCCTGACACCCACCCTTCAAATATTTATAGACATTGATGAGGTCACCCCTCAGTCTCCACTCACATCCACCTCTCAGCCCTGCTGCAGGACAGTGGCTGTTCCTGTTTTCTGCCTCAATGCTGACAGAAGTGTGTTCTCACCAGCGAGACCTGTTCTGAACACAACAGTTTTCAGACACCCAAGAAAGAAGCTGTTATTTCTGTAGCAACAGTAGTGTTCCTATAACAGCAGTTTTCCCAAAAGTGGCTGGTACAAAAGCCAGAGAGAAATCAACATGAAAAGCTGTAACATCACTCCAAATTAGCTGAGACAAAACTTTACACAGAAGCAGCAGCCCCTGAGTTGTGAAAAACTGCCACAAAACATGCGGATGTTTTGCCTCAGCAGCCTCAACCACCACCAAGTAGAAAAGTCATCAATTGCTTTGGCCCAAAACACGTGTTTTGTTAAAGTCAGAAGAAATTCACTCAACAAAACACGTGTGTTGCACATTAAAGCCTGATGCTGCTCCAGAACTCCCTGAAAGGGCCTGACCAAGACACTTCTTGATCAACTCTCCGTACCAATCTCTATCTAGAATCATAGAATCATAAGGGACTGCAAGGGTCCTCGAAAGATCCATCTAGTCCAATGTATTTATTTATGCACATACACACGCATTCCCTTTAACCTAAGCCATAGCTTTACAGTTAAAACATCACCCCAAAGTGCAAAAAAGTCACTTTAAATCAGCGTTTTCTGTTTATGTAAGAATTCCAATCACTGACATCCATCTTCTGAGAAACAGCGAGAAGCCAACAACATGCAGCAAGTAACCAAAGAGAAAACTTCACAGTCACTTCCTTAAGTCCTGCTGCCTGTCAAAATGAATTATTTCCATTCGTACTTGAAAGATTATTTAAAAAACAAAAACACACCAGTTCTTGCACTCCTCTCTTCAGAGCTTCACCAGACTCAGAGGGTGAGCGTTTCCGTTGTCGCAGGCTCGTGTCCTGAGTGCTGCTGGTTTGATTGGCAAACACTTGAATTTTGTCCTTGGTTTTGGGTCTGTATTTACCTGAACAAACGAGTAGCTGTGACTAGATGTCACAGACTATAATCTCACATTACACATTCAAGAGCTCATCGTACAGCTAAAAAAATGATCACCGAATACGAAGGTTAAGAAAAGTGTATTTATTTGGTTCTCCTTTTTTGATGCCAAAGTAGTACACTTCATTGGTAGCACAGAAAAGAACCACTTTGAATCCATGCGTATCAACTAAACCGATCATAATGCGTGAAGTGGCTTCAACGGGTTTAGCAGCAGCTACAACATCCACAATGCACTCAACATCAGACTTCCAAAATCAACAAAGCAAACTCATGCTGTTGCAGCTTCTGAAGCACTGGTGAATCGCCTCCATGTTTAGCTGTGAGAAACACAGGATTCTGCGCAGATTGTGACCAAAGAATGCAGAAACCAACAAAACCCACCACAAACAGCAGTAAGCCTCAGTCTCTGCTGCTGCAACAGAGGAGCAGCTCGCTCAATATCAGATATAGAATCATTAAGGATTGGAATGAACCTCAAGAGATCATCTAGTCCAATCCCCCTGCCACAGCAGGATCCCCTTCATACAAGCTCACACACCTTGCATCTATCTCGTATCTACAGTGCCTATTCAGATGGGGATTAGTTTTTTGCCCCTATTTTTCATGTGTATATATATACACACACTACAGGTATGAATCTCAAAAAGGTGAAGAAGTGAGGGAAATGGACAGACTAAGACTGTCATTGTCTCTTAGGGTTTTGGACTTCTAGGTAGTATTTGTCCCTACCATGCAGGACAGTTGCCTCTGAAGAGGGAACCGTTCATCTCCACTATTGCCTTAACATATGGAAGCTTCTCCGAACATTTTTCTTCCTAAATGGGAAGTTACTTGAGTGAAACATTAGGGAAAAGAAAAAAGCAACAACCTTCCTATTTCAGTTATAAAAAACCACTTTCAGAAAATGAAATGTACAAATGAAATGTACAGCTGGTTCCTGGTTAAGGTTGTGAAGTTTGATGCAGGAAGAAGAAAAAGCTGTAACGAGATAGTCTCTTACTCCTTCCACTCACAGTAATTTTCCACAGAGAACTCATTCTCAACAACTATATCTGCTGAAAGAGAGGGATAATTTAAATTTAGGGGTACGTGAAATCTGATGTCCACTGAGCCATGAACATTTAAAGCTATTAGAGTGGAAGACTTAAAAAAAATAAAGCTACATTCCCTTATGAAGCACAAACATTAATCAAACCTTTAGGCCACACATCATTAACATGCTTCAGTCTCAGAAAACACTCAGATTAACCTTATTTCTTGGCCCTTCCAGCCAAGTGAAATACACGTGTGTAACAGGGCTCACTCTAACCGCTACACAGAAACGCAGTCACACACCCTTCTGCGAGTCCGTATTATATAAAAAAGCCCACTGTGGTGTGCTGATGAAGGCAAGATGCTTTAGAACACAGAAGCACCACATGACAGTTTCTTTAAGTAGGTTTAGCTCAGCCCTGACCGCATTAAATGAGACACACGTTCAAGACTTAAAAGTTCTAAAAGAATACAGTTTCTTACAACATAAAGCAAACTCTAAAAACAAATAAATAGTCGTCAAATATCCCTTTTAGCTATATTGTTTCATAATTAGAAATAGTTTTAAAATATTTTAGAAATATTGTTTTAAAGTTACCTGACACTGATTTCCTGCTTCTAACAGATGTTGCTCTGTTCAAAGATAAACTGTAGATTAAGGCCTGAGCACATTTTCAACTTAACAGACTACGTGATACTTCCTTTAACAGAATAAACTGGTCGAATTTTCTGAGGAAGCACAGATCTAAACACCCATAGCGTTCTATTAACTTTACACTAATAGAACTACTAATAAAATTAACTCTATTAACATAAAGTTAATAAAACATGCAGTTTGCAACCATCTCTTTTACCCTGTCTTCATCATCTCAGTATCTAAACAGTGGAAGTATGTGCAACCACTTATGAAATTTCCAGTTTCCACTATTTGATCAAGAGAACTCCAGTCAGAATCAGAAACCTGTATTGGGTGCAGCACTGGAGCTACAAAATGGGAAGAAGGCAAGCTCACGCCAAACCTGTGACAAAGCAAGAGAAAATTTCCCAGCTCTTAAGACAACTAAGATGCATAGTTTTGCTACTATGGCTTTATTATTTCATCCAAAACACCATGAAGCATCTGTGCAATTAACAACGTATTTCCCCATCCTCCCTTCCCACTTCCAAAGAACAGTAGTGGTGATGATGAACATGACAGTTGCAGTGAACCTTTAAGTCCAAGTACCCACATATCCTCAGTCCAGGAGGAATGCGGTCTCCTTTTTGATTACACAGGAGCAGTTACGAAGTCCACCGCCACCAAGCTACCTTCATTCTGTCCCACACAGCCGAGAGAGAGTCAAACGCAGGGCGAACATCCAGGATAGTGAACTGGTAGTTCTTGTCTACTGCTCCACCATCATAGTAATCGATGACGTATCGCACTTCCTTTCCACATCGATCTACAATCCAATCATGTCTGTCAAAGGGAAGTTCGTATCTGCCAAGACAAGCAATAGACAGAGTAGGTTATTTTAATGAATGTTATGAACCTGGGAGAGGAAGTGAAAGTCTTATTTGAAAGTATTTATTTATTTCTCCAGACACTTGCAGTAGATCCCCACTAATACTTCTATCTTCTGGTAGTTACAACCTGCAGTCCCAGCTCTGAAACATCTTAATTCCACACTGTGTTTTCAGACACATGTCCCCACCCTCCCCACGTCACTGGAAGACCTCCTTCCACGGCCACTTACCCCATCCACGAACGTATTCTGGCTCTCGGCGAATACTCTTTCGCTTTGCCTCCAAACCGCATCAGTGACGGTCCACACGGACATTCCCTGCGCACACAAAGTTTTTCCTTTTCAGAACAGGCTTGAAAGCGTTCAAAACACTAGAGCAACTTGTGTCAGTGACATTAAAAACAAACGGGACAAAAAGCAACAGTAAAACATTACTAAAACAACTGTAGTTTAAAGGTTTGAAAAAGTCTCCCAGTTCCCCACAGCACTTGCTGGTGGTACAATCCAGTAGTTTTGATACGCTCCACAGCATTGTTCTGACTCACAGAGCAGTTCTCACCAAGTCTAATCCACAGATTTAACAGATTGAAGAACACAAAACAATACTCCACGCCCCTGTGTAACAAAGGTCATAGAACTTCAGAGAACAATTTCTGCAGAGAGGATGCTTGACTAGTCTGTCTCCTCTTAGAAGAGGGACAATACTGACCTGAAAAGTGACAGTTTATTTTACACAAGTCACTTTTAATCGTGTTAACTTTTTCGTAGCAGGGACTTCAATTAAATAAATCTCATAGAGAGTTGGAATTAGTTTCTCCAAATCCTCATTACACAAACACAGCACCAAAATGCTCGTCAGTTCGATCAAAACAATAGTTACGCAGCTCTAGTTAAGCTCTTCTGGATAATCTTCCTCCATACTTATAAAAGTGCAGGTGCCTACAGAACCAGAACTTTAGAGATGTATCAGCACGGGCATATTTCTGCAAAAACTAAAGAGATGTTCTATTGCCTAAAACAGAGAAGGTTCCATATAAATATCAGAAGGAACTTCCTCCCAGTGAGGGTGACAGAGCACCAGAACAGGCTGTCCAGGGGGGTTGTGGAGTCATCTTCTCTGGACACACTTAAAACCCTAATGGATGTGTTCCTGTGTGACTTGGCCTAGGTGATCCTGCTGTGGCAGGGGGATTGGACTGGATGATCTTTCGAGGTCACTTCCAATCCCTAATGTTCTGTGATTCTGTGACTCGGTCTAGGGGATCCTGCTGTGGCAGGGGGATTGGACTGGATGATATTTCTAGGTGCCTTCCAATCCCTAATGTTCTGTGATACTTCTGCAAAAACTAAAGAGATGTTCTACTGTCTAAAAAGTAAAACCAGAGAGTTTGCTTTTCATGTCCCATGTACGTACACAGCATGAAGAGCTTCCCACTTCAAAATTTCCTTCCATGCTTGCTCATTATTTTGGTTGTGAATCTTAATAATGTTGCTCATGTCTTCGCTTGTTATGTCATCGTCTTTCCACCTCCACCTAAAAAAAAAGCTTCAGTAAGAAAAGAGCTTACAAGCATTGCAGCAGAACCACTCCATCTTCCTCAGTTTAGCTGATGGGCTTTTCAATCAAGAGATTTAAGGTTTTATGCAAAGAAGTGAGTACCAAAACTTCTAGTTTATGCACTTAAGCATCTTCAGAACTTCATTTAGCGTGTGAAGATGTAGTTGTCAAGGTTACCATCGTCAAATTCTAGTTAACCAAATTAACGACTTAACTGCATTGAGAAGTTACTGGATTGTGCAAACCATAAACACCACACGCAGTTTGTGAAAATGCCTGGGGAAAATCCCACCTGCACACAGAAATCCAGTATTGAGGATGTTTTTCATACACTTAGAAATGCTCTTCACCTCGCTGACCCTGCACTATGGCTTATGCACACGCTTCCTTTTCAACAGGCATGACACTGAACACATTCAAGTGTTTACAGGATCAACACGTGTGTGTTCAGTACGGACTGCTTATGACATACTGCCTTAAGAACAGTATTGACATGCAGAACAAAGAATTACTGTTGCTTTAATAGCAGCTATTTGAGAATCTGTTTGAGAATAACAAGCTGCTACAAAAGAATGAAGAAACAGCAACAGAGGTTTTTTAAGCAACAACAGATCTTGCCTGCAGTGACAGAGCACTGGAACAGGCTGTCCAAGGGGGTTGTGGAGTCTCCTTCTCTGGAGACGTTTAAAACGCGCCTGGATGTGTTCCTGTGTGACTGGATCCTGCTGTGGTGGGGGGATTCAACTGGATGATCTTTCAAGGTCCCTTCTAATCCCTAATGTTCTGTGATTCTGCGTGATTCTGTGATGCTGTGGCAGGGGGATTGGACCAGATGATCTTTTGAGGTCCCTTCCAATCCCTGATGTTCTGTGATTCTGTGACTGATCTAAGTAATCCTGCTGTGGCAGGAGCATTGGACTAGATTCTGTGAAGACTGAAAACACCTACTTGACAAACAGTGTTCATGGCTTTCGCACTTTTGCACCAAGCTAGATTTCTCAAAATCAGAGAATCTTTATCAGTTTACCTTTACCAGTTTACAGGACAAGCCTAAGTCTGAAAGCTCGCAATCAATGCCAAGTTTGTCTACACCCATGCGCTGACATTTAAAAGACTATTTTCTATAAGCTAGTGGCACTTGCCCGACTCTCCTACTGTCCTACTGATCAGGATGAGAATCACTGTCTTGGAGACCAGCTCACCCCCTAAAATAATGAGCTTTTTTACCAAAATCAGTAATTTTTAAAAGAACTAGTTGGTTATTTTCTGCTTAGAGTCCACAAACTCTTAAACACTATCAATCAGCAACAACCATGTTACTTCATGAATTTCAGGTTCACAGATTCTGGTAATTCACACTGTATTTACCCTTTTCTTAGCATAGCGTTCCAGAACATTTGCTCTGAAGGGTAAACCCATTTCTTGTCAGAATGTGCTCTAGGAATGGAAGATTCTTCTCTAAGCGTTGACAATGGAAATGGCTGATCTGGGGATGGCTGCTGATTAGGAGGAGGCATCTAGAAAACAAGGACAAATCAACAACAAACTAAATATGATGGTTTGAGGGTTTTTTTATGGTACATAAAAAAAAAAAACAAAGCTTATTAATCAAATCAGCTGATGCAAAGATCAAGAAGTTCAGCTTTTACTTAAGCCCACCAAAACCATTTTTTTCTTTTGCAAGAGAAGACTAAAGTAGCCCTTTGGCTTAAACTCCAGCTTTCAAAAGAGTGGGGCTTTTCGTAAATCAGAGGAAAACAAGACTGCAAATAACATCAGAAATAAGCGTAACTTACCATATTGCTAGGATCTATGTCATCTCTCACTTGAGACGCACCTGACTTCACCGGACACGCTACAAATTCATACGCTCGTTCTTGATGTGCTGGAACATCGCACGCGTTCTCACTTCTGTGATCAGGAGTCTTCATGTGCATTGGACAACCTGCAATACAGGAAAACAAATCGGTACATATTTTGCTGCAAAACGAGCTGACAGAAAAATGGGGGACAGTCCACTGAATGCTCATAGAAATGCAAACTGGTTCTTCACTTTTTCTTCTGAGCTTCTCAGCAGTTTCTACTGTTCCATTTCCTGCATTTTAGGAGGCAGCATAATGGTAAGATCTACACTTATGTCGTGCATGAACGTTCATCCTCCTCCTTAAACTGTTTGCTCTGAAGCAATGTTAAGCTAACACATATTGACTGTTTCATTTGGAGAGCTAATGTCGTCTTCCAGACACCCATCTCACTCCACCATTCTGCTGCCCTTTTCCAGATGCATCACAGAACATTAGGGATTGGAACGGACCTCAAGAGATCATCTAGTACAATCCCCCTGCCACAGCAGGATCACCTAGATCACAGGAACACAACTAGGTGGGTTTTAAACATCTCCAGAAAAGGAGACTCCACAACACAACTGGACAGCCCCTTCCAGTGTTCTGAAGTTCTCTTAGTTACACCACCCTGCCCCCAGTTACCATCTTCAAAGGGGCTCTTGCATCTCTCTGACCCTTTGTGGGGTAAGATCTGCAGGGCCTCTGTGAAATAGGACTATTAGGAGCAACCCAGAGGTTCTACAGCAAGCACCTACTGCCTCCGTAGACACAGGACCTTGCAAGCTGTTAGGCTCTTCTGGTGAACTGACTCCTCTTCATTATAAGTTACTTCAAAGCTATTTTTGCCAAAAGACAAATTCAAGTTTTAATTTCATAGAATCAACAGAATGGTTTGGGTTGGAAGGGGAACTTCAAAGGTCATCCAGTTTCAATGTCCCTGCCATGAGCAGGGTCACCTCCCACCAGACCTGGCTGCCCACAGCTCCATCCACCCTGGCCTTGAGCACTTCCAGATTTATGGAATCTCTTTTTTCCCCAAATATTTTCCAATCTGTTTTCCATGGAATAAGCTTGTTTCAGTCAAGCTTCAGCAATAATTACCATTCATTTTTTCCTGATGCATGGGACATTCTGAAGGTGGAGATGCCGCCTGATGATGGTTAGCTGCACCGGGTGGGTGACCCGCAGCGGCCGGGGACGATGCTGACAATCCCATGGCTCTGCACACCAGATCCTTCTACATCAAACTTCTACGGAAGAAAAACAGTCAGAGCTCCACAGCACAGAACCGCCGCCGTTACTCATCAAGGTGAACCCAAGTACACGTGCATGGCTGCAGCACCAATTACAAGAGTAAACAGCCGTCTCGGTAATGAACGTCCGGCCTAATAACAACCTGCAGCGCCCTCAGGGGCTGAGGGCGGACAGGCTCGCGGGGCTACTGCCGCGGACAGCCGCGACCACGGCCTCCCGCGGCCCGCCCCGCGGCCCCGGGCCCGCGCAGGACAGCGACACCCTCACGCGCACAGAGCCGCCGACACCTACGCACCGCCCGTCCGCCCCCCGAGGCCGGAAAGCGCCTCAGAGGCCGCCGCACCCGCTACACGCGCCGTGACCCACAGCCAGCAGCCTTGGCCAAGGTCAGTCCCGCCTCCTGCGCCCTCCCTTCCGATGCGCCCGTCGTCGCCTCCGCCTCCTCCTCACCTCAGCGCGGCCCGCGCCGCCGGCCCTGAGCGCAGCTCCACTCCCCGCGAGACCGCGTCGCCCCCGCCTCGCGCCTGCGTGCGTGTGTGCGTGCGCCGCCAGGCCCCGCCCCGTGCCGGCAGCAGAGGACGGGGCAAGGCCGCGGCGGCTGCGTCCTCGGGCTGGGCCTCGGGGCGCGGCGTGACCCAGCGCCCCCAGCGGCTGCGGCTTGTCGGGGCACGCGTGAGCGCGTCCCAGTATTCGCCAGCAACCGCGTACCGCGGCTCCCGTTATATCCCGCTACGGCCGCCCGCACAGCGCTGGGCCTGTGCGTGTGCAGCCAGGCCTTACCAGGTACATCAGTTGCGGCCTTAAGTGCCGAAAAGCTGCCGGGTGCGCTAGCGGCACGAAGCCCCGCGGCCGAGGTGTGTCCTGTGCAGCACTGAACTGAGCGACAGCTGGTTCGTGGCCACCTGCTCCGGCAGGATCACTTGCAGCGCGCAGGCTGCTCTCAGGTGTGTCACACTGAACGCCGGAAAAGCTGAGCAAAACGAAGATGAAGCAGTAACCCACCATTCTAAATAACACCCCACCACACACACACACACGCAAAGGACAGATACCCACTGCGGAGATTAAATAAAACCCGCTAACGCAGAACTATCACAACAGCAGAAGTACAAAAACCAAACAGGTGGTTAAAATTTGTTGGGAGAGAACGTTAAGGGCAGTGTCGCACCATCAAATGGCAAAACGGACGTATAGAACACGTTCTGTGCCCTGTGTCTCGGAGAGAGGCGTTTCTCGTGCTTCACGAAGGTTTGTTGAATTTGTCAGGTTAAGAACAGCTCACTGACAGACTGCCCTCGTTCCCAGCGATGCTTCCTTTCCGCTGGTCCGTGTTACATTGCAGAACATTAGGCATTGGAAGGGACCTCGAAAGAGCATCCAGTCCAATCCCCCTGCCACAGCAGGATCATCTAGATCAAGTCGCACAGGAACACATTCCAGGCAGGATAATAATCTAATTCCACCAGTCTGCAGTCCTCCAGATGCAGCACAGAACATCAGAGGCTGGAAGGGACCTCAAAAGATCATCCAGTCCAATCCCCCTGCCACAGCAGGATCACCTAGACCAAGTCACATAGGAACATGTCC
>JAOXOE010033459.1:0-10202 GCA_028565055.1 Phoeniculus purpureus
GGGGGAGGGGAGGGAACTACCGATGCTAGAGATGGGGCATCCGGGACTGAACTTAGGGCTACCGGGCCCGACCCGGTTGTAGCCAACCCGGGAGCTGTTGGATAAATGGGAGAGCAGCTGTTGGAGTTTGGGTTTAGGTTTTTCTATTGGTCCCAGGAGTCCCTGAGAGCTTCTCCTGAAGGGTAGCTGGATGGGCACCGCCAGGGGAAGTGGCGCTTGGGCAATGGCCAAGGGCCCCTGGTGGGTGGCACCAGCCGAGGGGCTCTGCGAGGCCCTGGCACAGAAGAGTGAGGGCAGGCGGGGTGAGGCTGCTCATCCCAGAAACACAACCAAATAGACACCCCCCTCTCCCCTTCCCCCAGCCTGGTGGCTCTTAGGAGAGTGCCCAGCTGGGTCTGGATGCACGACAGGAGTTAAGATGGAGATGGTGTGTGGGGCTGATGCCAAGGAGGAGTCCGTGTGCCCCTGTGTGCGTAGCCGTGTGGAGGTTCTGGGTGCAAAGATTTGCGAACCAAACGCCTTTTTACTAGTTGCCTCGACCACTCTTTTCCCGGCAGTGTTTTTTATCTCTATACCACTTTGGAGAGGGGGGGGCGGTTTGTAAGCAAGACAAGCTCTGTTCAAAATAAAGTGATATCCTGTCTATGGTCTGCCACCTTCTCACCCCCAGCTCTGTGCCATCACAGAATGAATCTGAAGAGCTTCTTATAAATCGAATTCACTACTCATTTCCCATCTACCTTCTACTTTTCTTCCCCGCTGCTGTGGGTAAGTGGTGGTGAAGAGCTAGAGAGAGCGCCAGGAGTTCTCTGTGTGTGTGGCGGCTGCTATAGGTAAAATAACATTGTCAGATGAAGGTTTTTAAAAGTAACGAACTTCACAAATGTGGATTTTTTCCCAACGTTTTAGGAGGAAATTCCAAACCAGAAAAAAAAAAACCCCACAGTGTAAGGGAAGAAAAAGCTGCTTCTTTTTACTTTATCTGGAGAAGGGCTCTTAGCTCCAACCCCTAAACAACTTAGGAATGGGTTTTACAAACATTTAGTTGCTCTGGTTGAACTATGAAAAGGGTGTGAAATACTCTGGTGTTTTTCCTGACTGTAGCAAGCACCAAGTTTTAAGACAGAAAACTGTCTTCTCAGTGAGCAGCCTCTCTTCTTTTAAGCTGTAGATGGAGTTTTTCTCCTCTTCTTAGCCTCAGTGAACTCCACAGAACTTCTTTAACAGACTTTCTCAAGAGTTTAGTGACACAGCTGACATGAACCTGGCTACACATCCTGTTCAAACAGGGACTGCCTCTTCCAGAGTGTCCAACAGACTCTGTTCTCACACAAATACAGCTGAAATTAACAGCTGTGTTACCAGTGGCCTCTAAATCCTGGTATCCCAATGGGCAAAACACCGTGGGCAGTTTCCCACTCCCAGTTGGCTTCATTTTAAACTTCTTTTTATTTCCTGTTGCCCTGAGGAATTTCAGAAGAATCTTGCACGAAGAAACTTGTTGACAAGTGAAGAGTTGGGGACTGCAAATGACAAAATCTTGTTTAAAACAAGTACACAAACAGCAGCTTTTGCTTTTGAAAGCTACTTGAAAAATGCGAATTAGCTTTCATCCCAAATTAATGATCCCATTTCCATCCTGACAGACTTGAGTGCTTCAAAGATTGTCCGTAAGAGGCAGAACCACTGTGTTTAACTTCCTTAATGCAGCAAAGAACAATCAGGCTCTTGCTGGACTGATGTAAGCAAAGGGCTCTTATATCGCTGAGGGTTCAGCCCTTTGGGACTGAGGGGGATCAACTGCCTTCCACCCTGATGTCCTCCGCTGGAATTCATGGGAGACTGCGGGGTCTCTAGGGAAAGGGGCTCCTGTGTTGTTGCAATTCCTGGAAGGCAAAGAGAGAAGATGCTGCTAACTTCAGCAGAGTTAGGGGAGGAAGCCTAAAATCCAACACGGAGAGGAGGATGCTGAGCACTGCAGGACTTATTCCTCCCTGCTTTTTCACTGCAGTCATTACCCCTAATCAAATAGATTTCTAAATTTGCAAACCAAGCTGATGCCTGCTGGCTGCAAGGGACACTGTGGAAAAGCTCATTTCCCTGGAAGTGCCCATCTGACTCTGCCCCTTCGCTCCTCAGAGCTGCTGTGGCTTTAGCATTGCTCCTCCCTTTCCAACAGGTTCCATGAGCTCAGTTCAGTCTGGCAGAGCACCACTCTTTTCCTCTGACTGGGGCATTAGGCTGAAGTACTGAGTTGACACCTTTTTGGTGGCCCAGCCTACTAAAGAAGTGGGGTTTGTGTCCATGGGGCTCTCAGGAGCATTTTTAGGATTCCCAAATCTCTTTAATCATCATCTTTGCAGCCCAGAGCACCCTTCTCTTTTCCAGGAAACTCAAATCCACCACCTTTACTCGTGGTTCTTTCTAAGTTCTTTAAGCTTACGCAGCTGATCCTATTCACCCAGCTGGTAAGAGATGGCTATTGGGAAGAGATGGCTGTTCCAAGGAAGCTGGAGTGATGAGAGGAGAGTGGTCAGTGTTTGCTGACAACATCTGGGCTTTGGATCCCAAAGGGCCTAAGTCCACCTCCCAACTGGAGAACCCTCCTGGTATTAGCACTGCCGGTACCAAATCCAGCAGGGATTTTCCCTAGCTATTAGCTGTCACCATGTCGTGAATGTCCACTCACATAATTCCTGATCAATCCAAACCATTATCATTTTAACATATTGATAAATATCTACCAAGAGCATCCATGCCCCAGCACAATCGCTTGGTTTTCCTGCACAGACCAGTTAAACTGGCCTTCAGCAACTGATTTATATAACTGAAATAGCTGGGGAAGTGAGAAATTTCCTTCCTCTTCACATACAATGCCAAGGATGTCAAATCTCCAGAGAGCCTGATGATAAGAACTGGGCTGTCCTCTTGTACCGTTATTAAACCAGTATAGGATTGTTCATTAGAGCCTGGATAACTGGTGAAGGTGGTTCTGGAGCCCTTCTTTCCCATGCAGCCCCAAACCCAAGGTTCAGTGAACACTGATGGAGAGAGTCCAGTGCAGAGCTGCAAAGATGATGGAGTGGAGCATCTCCCTGATGAGGAAAGGCTGAGGGAGCTGGGGCTCTTGAGCTTGGGAAAAAGGAGACTGAGGGGTGACCCCATGAATGTTGATAAATATGTGAAGGATGGGTGTCAGGAGGGTGGAGCCAGGCTCTGCTCACAGGTACATAATGATAGGACAAGGGGCAGTGGTTGTGAGCTGGAAAAGAGGAGGTTCCACATCAATATGAGGAGGAACTTCTTCCCACTGAGGATGACAGCCCTGGAAGGGGCTACCCAGGGGGTTTGAGGAGTCTCCTTCTCTGGAGATGTTTAAAACCCACTTGGACTTTTCCTGTGCAACTGGATCTAGGGGATCCTGCTGTGTCAGGGGGATTGGACTGGATGATCTTTCCAGGTCCCTTCCAATCTCTAATGTTCTGTGATTCTTTGACCAGTCTCCTCCTGAGAGGGAAATCCAGGGTGTCCAGCTCTTTTATCCAGTAACAGTATCTGGTGGCTGCAATGGATCTTCCCCACTGCCTCAGTGGAAGGGTTTGTGTTCAGGACTGATTTCAGATGGGAAAAGCTTGTTCACCCAAGTCTGGTCATCAGCACAGTTCTGTGTTCTCCTCTTCCTCAGCTCATCCCTGGCCTAGGGGACAGCACAAATGGGATCTGCAGAGCCCTATTAACATACAGGGTTATTTTGGAAGGAGACAATCTAATCTTCCCACAAATGATCTGTGTTAGCTCTGTGAGGGCGATCGTGGCCACTAACACAGTGAATACACTGAGCGTGATTGCTTGGGACTTATGTGAACTCTGAGCGAGAAGCAGGAGTGGCTTCAGAAACAGTTTTCCCTTGAAATCTGCCTGATAAAGAAATAAAGAAACCCAGTAATGAGTGATCCCATCGATCCTAAATTTAGAAATGAATCTAATTTGTCAGCCTTGCCTTTCCAGCGGGAAAGCAGGTTATGGAGCTGACCTAGTACAGAGCTGCTGGGGAAAGAGGAGAGACTGGAGACAACAGGAGTTAGAAGGAGCATTGATGTAGGGGAACAACCGGAGTGTTTTATGTGCCATAAATAAACATCTTATTGCTAGAAGGAGCTGAGTTAATAAACGCTCACAGTAAATAGGGTATGAGAGTCTCATAATCCTCGTGAAAATACAGAGGTTTTCAAAGCGCAGCCCATTCCCGTAACGATCTGTCTAGCTGACTTTATGGAGCTCAGTAAACCCCGGCCGTGCTTTCCCAGCCCTTCAGCGTTCCATCACCATCCTTGCGACTGCCTGTAACAACACTTGATGGTCAGGCTTTGCCAGCATCCTCCACACAACCCAGCAGCAGGTAACAACAGGCTCGGACATTCTTCTTTTAAAATTCACAGCGTGGGGTGCAGCAAACCCAGGTCGTGTGGAACCTTCACACTTTTATTCAGCTGTGAGAGTTTAAAAGGAAATTGAGCAGCGTAGAGAACTCGCTTGGCTTTGACGTGATACCAATTGCAGTAAATTTAATTAGAACCAAGGAGGTGATTTTGCACTGAGCTGATGCAGTTGCCTGGATGTGGTGCCTGGGGAAAACCAGAGCAGCTGGATACTCCTCCCCTTGCAGCCCTGAGGATAACGTTCAGCGAAGGCTCAGTGTTGTGCGGACGGTTTGCTCCCAGCTCCTACTCAGCACTCTTTATGTGCCTTTTACTGCAGCCGGTTTTGAACCAGGATTGTACTCAGTGCAGTTCTTTTCTGATACAAGATTTCCACCTCGCTCTATGTTTCTGTCTCTAGTGCCACTTATGCTGCACTTTGGGGTAAGAAAGACTTTCTGTAAACAAGAAAACAAGTTCAGGCTGAAATTAGTTTAGGCACCCAGCCAGCCCTGATGTCCATACACAGAGCACAGACCACTCACCCACCTATTTCAAGACACTAAAAGAGTGACCTGTCAGCACTCTGGAGGATCTTGTACCCTGTTTGCATCCAACCTGCATCACTGGAAAAGAGTTTTGCATCAGAAGAACTCACAATTCATCTTGAGGATATCCCATCCACTCTTTATTTCTCTGTTACCCCATCCTTGAGGATATTTACTCTGTTAAACCACAGTGTGTGCTGGACACGATGGCACCCTGCAAACAGACAGCTGATTGTGTGAGCGTTCATCTCTGTCAGGAATTTTGATTGATGCTGGATTGAGAGAATAAACTACTGGGAATTGCATAAATGCCTCAGTGGAATTTAGGTGGAGTTCCTCAGGCTGGAGCTCCAAAACCCGCTTGCCTAGTGAGAGACATTCCCCACGTGCTCAGAAACCCTTCGTGTGCAGGGGCTGAGCTGGGAAAACAAATCCTTCCTCAATTGAGCTTTTCTGTGCCCAGTTTGCCAACTGGTAAACACTGACTGGGGGGTTTGTTCCAATTGGATTAATGACGATGTATTATTAACAATGACAATCCCGAGTCAGTAACCACCACCTCCTGCTGCTTCCGAGACAACTCTGGCAGATAAATACAGAGAGACTAGAAAACACTTTGGAACCATTTATGTTCTGGGTTTGATAACCTGAACGTTCACAGCACAACCTGGCTTCAGAATCAAATCTGTGCTTCAGATCCTGAAAGCAGCTCCCCAGCCCCATGCAGAGGCCACGTTTTAGTCACAGCAAAGGGACGGAGCAAAGTTTTAATCACAGAATTATTGAGGCAGGAAAAGACCTCTAAGATCACAAAGTGATCACCAAGTCCAGCCTATAGATCACTAAGTCCAGCCTACATATCACCAAGCCCAGCCCATGCTGGATTCCAGCATCTACAATACTGAACTCAGATCTGCTGCTTTAATCTTCTTTGCAAAGGAACTAGTTGGCTGGTGGGTCCAGATGAAAAATCTCAATCACTGGATAATCCCAAGGAGATGATCAGTGGGAGGGGAAGCCTGAGCTGTCACTGTGCACCCACCGAGGGGAGATCCTGCCCCTCAAAGGGCTGCTAAACCTTGTACAGAATATCACATGAGACTGAGCTTGGTGGAGTTCTCCACAACTAGTTAATTCTTGTTTTAATCAGGGTCAAGTGCTGATGAGCCACGTGATGATGATCAGTAAACAAGCAAGAGGTGCTTGTTTAGAGCTGGTCCCTCCAGTAATGGCTCTGGGGCCTGACTCAGTGTTTGCCAGCAGAACGTTTGGGTCTGAAGCAGCAGGTCACAAGGAACCACAGTGATCTCACACTGGCTATGGGGGACCAGTTTCCAGGAGGTTGTGATGTTTTCTGGCAGATCTTTAAATAACAGCAGCAGTGCTGGGTGAACTTTGTTCTCTCCCACTTCTGAGCAAAATCGATAGTCCATGAAGCGCCAGTTGAATGGGAGCAAAGCTTCCCCTACATCCCCTTCCAGTCATAAAAGCACTTATTAGGGACAGGGTCAGATACCATCACACTGGAGGCACCAGTGTGGGCCACTTGCCAACGGCCACTGTTTTCCCATTTCCTCAATAATGGGCTGATCTCTCATTACTTCCAATTCCAGAAAAGATTAATTTTCCTTTCTCCTTGGGGTGATTCGCCTTGGTTGCTTCAGCTGCTGGAATCCTGACTGTTTCCTGTCTTCACAGAAATCCCAGAATGATTGAGGCTGGAAAAGCGCTCTGAGCTCAGCCAGCCCAGCCCAGGACCTAACATCACCCCAGCAGCCAGATCAGGACAGCCAGGCTGTCCTTCAACACCTCCAGGGATGGGGACTCCACCACTACGCTGGGAAGTCCACTCCAGGGTGTGATCCTCTTTTCCGGGATGAAGGGCTTCCTAACATCCAACCTAACTCTGCCCCGGCAGCTTCAGCTCCTGCCCTCTCAGCCTGCTGCTGGTTGCCTGAGAGAAAAGCCTGACCCCCACCTGACTGCAACCTCCCTTCAGGGAGTTGGAGAGAGGGAGAAGGTCCCCTCTGAGTCTCCTCTTCTCCAGGGTGAACAGCCCCAGCTCCCTCAGCCTCTCATCAGCCTTTCCCTTCAGTCCCCAGCCTCATTGCTTCTCTGGACCTGCTCTGGCCCCTCAATCTCTTTCTTGAAGTGAGGGGCCCAGTCTACCCCCAGTACTTGAGGGGAGGCATCACAGTGCCCAGTACAGGGGGACAATCACATCCTGCTTTGCAGCAGAAAACCTTTTGCCTTTCAGTGTCACTGCTGGCAGGTCGGGGGGGGGATCAGCCGCCAGACCCTGTGGTACCAATGACACAGTGACCCTGAAGCCTCTCACATTGTTCTTGTTCAAAAAGCACCAGCTCTACCATCCCATCCTGCTCCCGAACTCCTTACCAGAAATTCCCTTGCGAGCAGCTGGTTGGAGCTGCAGCCTCAACTCCTGTGAACAGTTTCACCAGAAAGGAAAGGGAACTACCATCTCTTGGGCTCAGGCCTATGGAATTCCTGTCATTCTTCCCATAAACCATCTTCACAGTGGATGTTTGGAGCTCTTGCAGCACACTTTCAGTTCTATCATTTTGTTCTCCCCAACCTTTAACTCTTTTAGGATGTAGCTGAGTAATTCCAGGTGGCAACAGCCTTCATGAGGTGCTGGGGTTTGCTTTTAAAACGCCAAAAGGATCGCAGTGGGTTTTGTCGTGGTGTCGCACACTCCGTGTTTTATCCTCTCAACAGTGGAAATGGGGTAACTGTAACAGCTGGACACTGGTGCTGCCTTCTCCTGGTCCTCCGGACCCGCCTCAGCACCGTGTTCTCTGCCCTCCACAAACCCCAGATCAGCCTTTGGGTGCAGGAACCCGTTTGGCCTGTTCCAAACACCAACCACAACTTGTTCCCAGGGGTTGGACATGTGCTGGGGCTGCAGGGAGGTGATGACCAAGTCCTCCCAGATCTGCCTGGAGCTTTTCTCCTGCAGCTCTGACCTACATTCTCAGGTGCTGGGAGAAAAGGTTCCGTTTGTTCTTTGTTCTTCCTTTAGGGTCACTTGGGAATCTTGTTTTAATTATCTGGGGTTTGCTTCTCACTCCCAACCCCAAATCCCTGCTGTTGTTGCAGTAAAGTCACCTCCCTGGATGGTGGGAGTAGGCACAGGCAGGATGGAGTCTGATGCAGACTATATATGTGGGGTTTGTGTGTGGAATAGCAGGAACAACCTCATAGTTTGACTTTGTGGCTCCGGCAGAATTGTCCTTTGTGATGAAATGTTCAGCCTGGGAGTAGAATTTAGGCTCTGTAACCTCTGTTTGGGTTTAGCAGGACCAATCTTTGCGCCTTTTTGAGCTAACAATTGAAAAGGCTGATCCAAACAAACCAAGCGCGTGACTGCTGCCTGCCACTGGCCGGACTGGAACGGCTCAGTGAGACAACTGGGACAGCTTCTCCTTGGGAGCGTCATCATCTCGGTGAGGCACCCAAGACATGCATGCCAGCCTGGGCGGTGCCAGCCTGCCCAGTGCCTCCCGTAGCTGTAACCATGGCCCCCGGTGAGCGATGGGGAGGTAGAACTGTGCCGGCGTCGCTCTGCTGGGCATCGGCTGGTGTGGAACAAGGAGAGGGTTTGGAGTGCAGCCGTTCAGCTCCTCAAATTCAGGACTGTGGGACTGTAATTTAAAAGCAGCATTTAGCTTCGATTAGAATTCAATAGAGTGTTGCCTGGTTTAATAGCAGCGTCGCTGGGTGATGTGAGAAGCAGCGGGAAGGTGTAGAATCCCCTAAAAGCAACAATTCAGGTTACAGATGCCATCTTCTCTAGGTTTGTGAAGATTTAGGTGCTCTTTTAAATGAGAGGGGACCAGCATAGTGCTGATGCAGCGACTCTCTTCCTGGAGGAAGCTTTCTGCCTGGCAGGGATGCCTCTTTGTTAAAACCCTTCAATTCCTAAGTACTGACCCTTTCACCCTGCTTTGCCTTGCTGGGACCCCAGTGGCATCAGCTTCCCTTTTCATTGAACACCCCTACAGAACCCCTCCTTGAATCCCAGCTCCTCTGAGGTCTTGCAGGTTCAGGCTGATCAATTTAATTAGCTGTGGTCCTTCGTTTGTTGGCTACTGAAGAGACCTTTCACCCCGAAAGCTGGCTGGGACCAGACTCACTCCAGCAGGTCACACAAACCAGTCTTGGGGGCTGTGGGGAGTTCTGGGGGTTTGTGAGTCCAGGGGGCTGCTGGCCTCAAGACAGATCCCAAAACCTGAGCCTCTGCCTCCCTGCACTTGGTTGCCAGCTCTGACTCTTCGTAGCCACCCCTCTGCCTTTCAGTAGCCAGGACTAACTCTTGGTAGCTGACCATTTTCTCTCATAGCCAGGACTAACTCTTGGTAGCCTGTTGGAGGATAGGCTACAATTTGTAGCCATTAAGCTCAGCACAGACTTCAAAGTGATGACAAAATGAAATCCTTTTATTCTTTTAAGATCACTTCTTATTCTATCTCCTCCTCTCTTCTTCTTCTTCTTTTATATATTTTGTTATCAGTACACGATACACTTGGCTTAACACTATTGGTTACAATAACATTACCTAATTCTCCTTCCTAAAACTTATTGGTTACATGATGTCTACGAAAAGGGTAAAAAAGGTCAAGAATTCTGTCTAAGGGAAAGAAACAAGTATCAAAATAATGCATTCCTGAGTCTACAACTTTACTTCGTTATCTTTTCCAAGGCCAGCATCTGCGAGCCTGCTTTTAAGAAGATCAAAACTGTACAGCCTGTTCTCCCACAGTAGCCGACCTCGGTAGCCGACCTTCCTCTCTCGGTAGCCAGGGCAGACTCTCAGTAGCCGGGTAGCCAACCCTCCTTTCTCAGCAGCCAGGACTAACTCTCAGTAGTCAACCCTCCTCTCCCGGTAGCCCAGTCCGGAACACGCCATGCGCCCTCGCTGCTGCTCTCTGCCTGGTGCCTCCCGCCGGCGCTGCGATCCGTTTCCTTCATCAGCGCCTGCAGACGCTCAGGAAGGAAGGAGATAAGCGGCCCCGAGAACAATCCCATGGCGGGGGGGAGATCTCACCGTCGGGCCGGCCCGGGCCCCTCTCCACTACAACAACCCCCGCCCGGCCCCGGGGCCGCTCCACGTGGCCCCCGGGCGCCCCTGCAACCCCCCACGCCCCCCGCGGCGGCGCCCCGAGGCCGCGCCTCAGCCAATCGCCGTCCGGCTCTCATTTACCGCGACCCCCCT
>JAOXOE010033460.1:0-10202 GCA_028565055.1 Phoeniculus purpureus
TATAATGTATAATATAGATACATTATGCTATGTATTATACACTCATTAGATTATAATACATTATATAATATATAATCTAAGAGTACACCAATACTTCCTTTGAAAAATCATGTGTCACGTAGTTGATCCATGCAGAAAGGCCATAAGGGCCATGTGGAATCTCTCTAGAAATCCAAGGTGTCATTTAATAGAGAACCAAATGACCTGACTTACAGCAAAGCTAAATAGATCTTTAAAAAGAAAAGCAGAAG
Organism: Phoeniculus purpureus; assembly: GCA_028565055.1. Classification (NCBI taxonomy): domain Eukaryota; kingdom Metazoa; phylum Chordata; class Aves; order Bucerotiformes; family Phoeniculidae; genus Phoeniculus; species Phoeniculus purpureus. The sequence continues at coordinate 252 of JAOXOE010033460.1, forward strand.
CATCTTCAAATAAGCTTATTCTCCCCCTCAAAAAAATAGTAAAGGACATTATTTAAAAAAATACACAGAAAAACCAAAAAAGATTCCAAGAAGGCAACAAAACATCATTACTAAACCAGACACCTTTCATAGGCACCACATACACCAAAACAAACCCCAGCAAACACCTTCAGCATGATGACTCTCTGATGCTGTGCAGGAAGCAGAATTTATCACCCATGACTCTTAAGGTTGTGAACCCAGGACATTTCTCTACAGTAATTGACACCATGGCCAGAGCTCTCCTGAACCACCAGCTGTACAAACACCAGCTCAGAATGGCATTGCTGGTTAGTCCAAGTGCACAGCCTGAGTTTCACGCTGATTTCTATTGAACTTGTGCCCATTGACAAAGCTTCTGACAAGGCACAAAACTTTCCCGCTACAGAGTTAATCCGTAAACATTTCTTTAAACACAACCTCAACCTTCATGGCAAGCTCTCTTTGATCAGAGCTTTGCATCATGCAGTTGCCGCATTTTTGATTGTCCACCACTACTGAAAAGCCAGGTTTTTTGTACCATCAAACCACAGCTCAACCCACTGCTAAGCCTTCCCACCCCATAGTTGTCAGGAGTCCAGCTGCTGAAGAAAAGGTGGTTTGAGTTCCAATTTTTACCCCTTTGATCCCTCTTTTGTCCAGAAACACATTTTCAGCTCTAAAGCGCTCTCATCTCATGCACGTGAGCTGCATAGACAAGGCAGCAGATCAACGTGAGACAGTTTCCAGACCTTTTCCTGCATTTTTTTCCCTGCAACAAGGCACTTACAATTTCAAAATAGGGCCTGAAATGAATCGTGATTGTTTTGTTTCAGGAGTTGTGCGTACATCTGAATTTCCCAGAGCTCTGATGGTTTACAGCAGGTGCCAAGAGGGGGTTCAGTAGTTTTATTTCTATAATCCTCACTCATTCTTTTGTCAAATTTGTGTTGGCAATGCTCTCCAGTACGTTATCTGGCTTCTGTACTAATATTGCAAAGAAAGAGTTTCTCCAAGGTCTACACGTCTTGTTACTGCGACTTTTGCTTTATTTTATTTCGAGGAGCCTCATACACAGCTATGCTGTAGGGATCATTCAGTGAAACACTGGCGTGTTGCCCAGAGAGGAGGTAGATGCCCCAGCCCTGGAAACATTCAAGGTCAGGCTGGACAGGGCTTTAAGCAACCTGATCTAGTTGAAGACAACCCTGCTCACTGCAGGGTGGTTGACCCAGATGACCAACCAAAAACATTCTGTGATTATAATTCAGGGAACTGGACAGATTTCTAAAACCACTAGGCACCTCACTTGTGTAGTTTCCTGGCTTCGAATGCTGCCATCCCTTCCCAACCCTGTTGTACCATATTTTTTCCTTTCTTGAACCTAGGCAGAGCTCTGAAGAGCTCAGGAGGCAACGCCCAGGCTCCATTCCAATTGCTTCATGAGTTGCTGTTTCTGTTTCATATATGAATTCTGTACTCTGTCTTTTTCCACACTGATGAAGCTACTCCACTGGCAACAGTGGCTTTCTTCAGTGTCTAAGCCAGTCCAATCAAATCAGAAGATTTCTCCATATTCATCAGCAAAACCCAACAAAAGGAAGCAGTGGTCAGGGTTGTAGGGCAGACAGTTGAACTGGATGATCTTGAAGGTCTTTTTCAACCTTGATGGTTCTATGATTAATTATTAAAAATGCATTTTTCTCTTTGTCTGTTTAATTCTCTTACACCACTTCAGTGTCCATTCACAGGTCTTCCAAAAATTGATGAGTTGTCAATTTTTACAACACATTGGCTGCCCTTCACTCACCAGGCATAGTTCACTGATCACCCCAGTGCTCCCTCAAGACTGTGGCTGAAAGGCTGATAAATGGTTTGAAGTGCAATAGCATTTCATTGCTTAAGGAAAGAATACAAAGCCCGCACAGGTGAACAAATCAAAACACAGCAGGTAGCTGCGAAGGAAACTTGCTAAAGCACCTCACAGAAGCTACAGAATCCCCTTCCTTCCTGAGGAAACTACTGAAAACCAGTTTTTTTACACCTCTAAGTGACTTACTAAAAATACATCTGCCAATACTGAGTTACACACCTCTCTGTGGAGAGGCCAACACCATCTTGGGGTGGATCAGAAAGGGGGTGGTTAGCAGATCAAGAGAGGTTCTTCTCCCCCTCTACTCTGCACTGGTGAGACTCATCTGGGGCATTGTGTCCAGTTCTGGGGCCCTCAGTTCAGGAGGGATGTGGAGCTGCTGGAGGCAGTCCAGCATAGAGCCACAAAGATGATGAAGTAAGTGGAACACCTCCCTTACAAGGAGAGGCTGAGGGAGCTGGGTCTCTTTAGCTTGGAGGACACTGAGGGATGACCTCATTAATGTCTATAAATATGTGAAGGGTGGGTGTCAGGAGGGTGGAGCCAGGCTCGTCTCAGTGTCATCTAGTGATACGACAAGGGGCAATGGATGTGCGCTAGAACATAGGAGAGTCCATATAAATATCAGAAGGAACTTCTTCATGGTGAGGGTGGCAGCACTGGAAGGGGCTTCCCAGAGAGGTTGTGGAGTCTTTTTCTCTAGAGATGTTTAAAACCTGCCTGGATGTGTTTCTGTTCGACTTGATCTGGGTGATCCTGCTGTGTCAGCGAGATTGGACTAGACGGTCTTTCGAAGTCCCTTCCAATCCCTAATGATTCTACGATTCTGTGATTAATGGTGGGAATATCATATAAAATCACTTTGTAGAATCATTCACATTAGAAAACACCTGTGAGACCATCAAGCCCAACCAATAACCCTTCTCTATCAAGTTCACCACTACACCATGTCCTGAACCACCATATCTAAACAATCTTTAAAACATATCTAGGGATGGTATCACTTCTCATAAGCAGCTCATGTCCTCTATGACATAAAAACCTCTCATTTTGAACTCACAGATGAGCCCTTTGCTGCCATGTTCTGGTCTGGTTATGCTTTCTGTCAGCTAGAAGTGGGTATTTGAAGTTTTCAAAGTCACGCAGACAAGTCAACAAACCATGGAATGCTGCCTGCAGGAATTTTCTCAGCAAGAGAAGGACAAAACAAGACACAGAAAATGGCTGCAAATAAAGATTTGCTGAAGTGGCCACTGGAGATCAGAAACACAGATGTTTAGGGGAATCCCTCCTCTTCTGCAAGTGTCTCTCTATTGGAGTCCTGACCTATAGCACTTCCTTTGCTTTCAGATGAGAGCAGCACCCCAGAGAAGGGAAAGGGAACCAGTCTGTTTTCTGGCTGTCAGCTGGAAGCAGAAGGATATGCGGAAGCCTGTTATTTAAAGCCTTTCTCATCAGTGTGCTTTATTTGGCACCTTTGCTGTTAAAACATAGGATATCTCACCAGAGCTGCATTGAAACTGAACCTCTGAAAAAAAGCCCCATGCCAGCTAAGCACCTGTACAGACAAAGGAAGCCTGTAGTCATTTCAGGGTAATTGTACATAAACGGCACGGAGATGGGAGCAATATGTTGGAATTTGCACGTGTACTTCAAATATTTCCAGCAACAAGGATCTACAGGGCAGAACAAACGTATTGTGCACCAAAACCAGCTCAAAAACTGTCAGCAATTAGTTTTCTTCAATAGTCATGATGATTTTTTTCTGCGGCGATAAAAACCCTGTGAATATCATGCCTTCTAGCAGATTGTAGCGCATCTCATCTGTGAAGTCCCCAAAGCATCAGTACGAATCTCTGCACGTGGTACTGCAATTATAAACGAGGAGTGCTCTGAATGCATAAGTCTACCTTCAACCATCTGGAGTGCCTCCTTTATTAAATTTGTTTTCAGTGTTTACACAGCCTCCTGGTAATTAATTTTGGAGAGAAAGTAGATTTGTCTCGTGTTCAGAAGCTTGTCATTCTTCCATTTAATGACAACTCCAAAGATTAAAAGACAAAGCAATACATAATGATATCCAGTACGTTAATACAAGAAATACTTTAAAAGCCAAACACACACAAACCACACGACAACAACAACATAAAGCCCGCAAAAAAGCCCAACAACTTAAATTGCTGATCTCTGTATTTGGCGTAGAAGAGATAATAAAGTTTTGCCTCCACTGCTGAGGGATTCCAAATCAGACTTCAGCACAAAACAAGGTCATGCAGAGAACAGAAAGACTGACACACCCTCACAAGTCATGATAGAAGGTCTATAGATACATAGGACTCAATGTCCTGAAAGAGGCATAAACCAGCTAGCCCCATTTCCACAAGCACAAAGAGCTCAAAGATGAACAAACCTTGGTAACCATCTAATTTATCAGTACCTGTGGGCTTATTGTTGTAATCACAGAACATTAGGGATTGGAAGGGACCTCAAAAGATCATCCAGTTCAATCACCTAGAGCAAGTCACACAGGAACACATCCAGGCGGGTCTTAAACCTCTGCAGAGAAGGAGACTCCACAACTCTTCTGGGCAGCCCATTATGGTGGTCTGTCATCCTCATTGTGAAGAAGTTCCTTCTCGTATTGATGTGGAACCTCCTATGTTTCAGCTTACACCCATTGCCCCTTGTCCTAGCACTAGATGACATTGAGAAGAGCCTAGCTCCATCCTCCTGACACCCAGCCTTCACATATTCACCCAAACAAAACATGGGGGCATATTGCATAGAACCAGTAATTGCCACAGAGCTCCATAGGATTGTGGTTTGAACAGTTTACAAACCAGAAACCAGTTGGGGGGCATCTGGGGATTGTTATTGTTGTGTGATTTTATTCATTTATTTTTTTAACACAAGCTCATATTGCTTTTAATCAAAGGAGCAGTGTTGTTCTTAATGCCACTATCACATTGATGCACCACTACGGGCTAGATTTTTCATTCCAGCCAGTGATGTGAAGCATTTCTAGCCTTCAGAATTTGTTTCTAATACAAGCATAGATGTTAGTCTTATTTATATAAGCAGTTCCTTGCACCACTGTTTTTCAGGGACTAAGTAAAGTTCACTAAACTCATCAGACTCTCTAAATAGGATTGATCAACCTGTCTTTAAACAAGACTGATCATTTCAAACGACACCCCAGCTTCAGCTAGAAACCTTAACTGACCCAGTGTGTTGTTATTTCTTAGTTGGATAGCTGGATCTCTCACAGAGGGTATTATAACAGATTAATATGAGCCAGCAGTGTGCCCCGGTGGCCAAGGCGGCCCACAGGATCCTGTCTTGTATCAGGACCCTGGTCAGCACCAGAAGGGACGTTATTGTGCCCTTGTGAGGCCTCACCTTGAGTACTGGGTTCAGTTCTGGGGCCTTCATTATAGGCAAGACACTGAGATGCTGGAACACGTCCAGAGGAGAGCTACCAAGCTTGTGAAGGGTTTAGAGAACAAGTCACATGAGGAGAGGCTGAGGGAGCTGGGCAGGTTGAGTTTGGAGAAGAGGAGGTTGAGGGGGGACCTCATTGCCCTCTACAACTACATTAAAGGAGGTTGTAAAGAGGTGGGTATTGGCCTCTTCTCCTTAGGAACTAGTGACAAAACCAGGGGAAACTATCTGAATTTCAGCCCGGGGAGGTTTGCAGTGGGTATTAGAAAGAAATACTTCACAGAAGAGTGGTTGGGCACTGGAAGAGCCTTCCCAGGGAAGTGGTTGAGTGACCATCTCTGGAGGTATTTAAGAAACATGTAGACATGTTGCTTCATGCCCTGCTGTAGTGGTAGGCATGTAGGGAGTTAGTTTGTGTTTGTTGATCAATCAGGTATTTGGGTATCTGGGTATTTAGGGATTTTGTTGTTGTGGGTCTGGTTGGACTTGGTGATCTAGGAGGTCCTTTCCAACCATGATGATTCTGTATTATCCCTCTTAATGGATTTTTTTCATGCCTCCATAAAGCCATGAACCAATAGCAGTACAATCCTAAAGTACACTTAACTATGGACAACTAACTGTCAATCGGCTCTCATAAAACTAGTATCACCTGGACTAGATTCAGTAAAGATTCAGTTGCTGGCACACAGGTACGTTCACACAGACTGTCTACAGAATTTAGGTCATGTGTTCTACCATTAAATCATTTCCTTTCAATGAAAAAAAGAAATTACTGATTAGAGCAAACATCCCGAGACCAGTCCCTGATTAGAATCTTTTTATAGCAATACAGCCCGGGGAAAAAAAAAAAAAATGAACTTCACTGTGAACTCTTAGTCTTCACTGGGAAGACACAGTCTGAAAACACTGAACTGAAAAAAAAAAATGACTAAAAAGAGTTTAAGAGCATTTAAACAAAATAAAGGGAACACTATTGAATAGAGGATAAGTGTGAGAATTAAAACAATCTCCTAATTATGTTGATAAATATTTGAAGGGTGGGTGTCAGTAGGATGGAGCCAGGCTCTTCTCAATATCATCTGATGATAGGACAAGGGGCAATGGGTGTAAGCTGAAACAGAGGAGGATCCACATCAATATGAGAAGGAACTTCTTCCCAGTGAGGGTGACAGAGCACTGGAAGAGGCTGCCCAGGGGTGTAGTTGAGTCTCCTTCTCTGGAGACATTTAAAATCCACCTGGATGTGTTCCTGTGCGACTTGGTCTAGGTGATCAAGGGATTGGACTGGATGATCTCTCAAGGTACCTTCCAATCCCTAACGATTCTATGATTCTAATTCTGCAATTCACCTTATGCTGCTTCTCTTGGGGAGAAAGGACACCTGTAAGTAAAACAACTAGATCAGCTTTTCACAATAAGAGACATATTTGGAAAAATTCACAGTAAGCAAAATATTTGAAAATATTCCTGGCAGAATTTCAGGCCTGAATTTTTCCTAAAACCACAAACCCTTCTGCAAAGGCAGAACAGCCATCTGGGTGAGAAGAAGGATGTTTAGAGGCTTCTGTTTGTTTATTTTTCCAGGTTGAATTAAATTCACTGAAGAAATCCTTCCCCCCTTTATGGGGCTGCCCAGAGAAATATTTCAAAGCTGACATCTTTCCACCCTAAAATCTTATTTATAGTTTGGGTTTATGTGGGCCATTGGGCTTATTCTGGATGCTTTATGGATCCTTTTGATGCAATAGAATGAGATCTAAACACAGCTCGGCTAGTTTTATTTCAATGCAACACTATGAAATATGCCAGAATCACAGAACACTGGGGATTGGAAGGGACCTCAAAAGATCATCTGACCCAGTCCCCCTGCCAGAGCAGGATCATCTGAAAGAGTAACAACTTAAACAATTTAGTATGAAAAATTTAGAATGAACAAAAAAATTAAGACTACAGGTCAACAAAACATAGAAGAAAGCTATAGATGGATCTCTTTTGGTTAGTCTTAAGTAGCCTTAAAAGCTGTTAAAACTACACTTAAAAGCTGTCTTAAACCGGGGCGGGGGGGAGGAAATGAAATAAAGATGGAATTCAGTGAAAAAGCATTTAGGACCTGTTTTTGCAGTGTGATACTAGCAGAGTTACTGGATGCTTGAATCAGAAGCAAGGCACTACTCAGACATACTGAAAAACTGCCCTGAGGAAATAAAGTTTGCTCTTATATTCACTCTAACCACACATACAGGTAGCTCACCAAGCGCTAAAACTGCCATCTTTATATTCATTTCAAATAAGGGAAAAATATTACAGCTTATTGCTGGTTTTACACATTCTGTAACTTTACAGAACTTTGTTTCTGGCCACCTTCAGCTGAAATCTGAATTTTAGTTCTGGAGGTACTCTGCAGCATCCTACTGCTGTTAACCACTGAAAGTCTACAACTTGTCCAATAATGTACTGGAAAAACAGCTACCCACATCTCTTGGAGCATTTGGAAAGGCACTTCTAGTCTCTGTCACACCAAAGATATCTTCATCAGTTTTGGGACTTGACCAAGCAAAGCTACTTCTCCAACACAACCAGCTCTGAAGCCAGCTCCTGTTGTCATTTACATGAAAACAGACCATGCTGGGCTCTCAAACCACAGTTGCTTGTGGGAGCATCTGTGGGCACTCATGCCAGTCCTGTTCAATGACTCAGAGGAAGAGAACAAACCCAGACCAATCAAGCTCTGGTCTATGTTCCACTCGATCCCAGGGAATACTGCCCAGCTGCCATCAAGTAGGATACTCCCAAGCTGACTTCCTCAACCCTACAAAAAACTCTTGGCTTCAACAAGGCTCAGACAGTGTTAAGGTCAACAAGGCAGGTCAACAACCCCTAGCAAAGTGTATTTACAGCCCAGAAAGCCAACTGTATCCTGGGCTGCATAAAGAGAAACTCGACCACCAGATCAAGGGAGGTGAATTTCCCCATCTACTTAGAGCTGAACACAGTGCTCCAGGTGGGGGTCTCATCAGATCAAAGGTCTCCCAACATAAGAAGGATAAGGACCTGTTGGAAAAAGTCCAGATAAAGGTCACAAAGATCTATAATCAAACAGTTCTAGGGCTTATCCTTCAGCTAGTAAACTCATCATGACAAGTATCAGAGGTAGGTCTCTCATTCACACTCGCATCTTCCCAAGCCTGCTGTGCCAACTGCCTTCTGTATCTCTACTGCAGCATCATTGAGCCCACTTTGATCTCTACAGCAGGCACAGCCGCAGCTGAACAACACACACCCAGGATCCTTTGTGTCAGCAGCAGGCTGCAGAGATTGATATCGATCTGACTGCTCTCTGTACGTGAATGTCTGGAGCACAACCTCTGTGCCTTTTCTCCAGATACATCAAACAGAAAACAGCAAACAGCTATTCAGAGCTTTAACAAAAGGGAGCCCAAGCACAAACCAGGTGAACTGGATCCCTCTTGTCTCTTCCTACCATCATATTTTATTATTTTACTTATTTTTTATGCACTATGTACGTTTTCTCTCTGCTCACTGGTGCCGAGTACTATGGAAAGCTGCACTGGGCTGAGCAATACCCTTTAAACCATAAACCCACTAAATCAGGAAGCCCAGGCTAAGCACAAATAGTGCAAAAAAAGGACAGGGGTGTTTTCTAGACCCAGGAAAGGGCCTAGAATGAGCTTTTCCTTGGCAGCCCCATGGCAGATGTGGTTTGTAATCTGGTAGGAATGGATTTCTCTGCAATGGAATAGATGGTTCCTGGCTGGTTTCGTGACAGCAGGAGTGACCATGCAGCACCACTACCACCCATCCATGTGACAACAGCATCTATCCCTATATCTGCACCTTGCTTTCCCTTTACACAAGTTGTAATTGGATAAGAGACTGTAATTATATTCGAGTCTTGCTAAATGTAATGGATGTCTGCAGAGCACTAGCAGAGCTTAAGATGAAAGGTTCTCATCATAAGAAAAAGTGCTGGTGATCAGAACCCAGGAGGAGATTTGCTGAACAGCAGCCCTGGTGTGTAATGGGCCCCCAGGGAGTCTATTAAAAAGTCTCACAATTAAAGAAATTCATCACCCTTCTGCCTTGTGCCACTTATTTTAATGGAAAAGAAGAGCAAGGAAAGGACAGAAAGCAAGGACCAGTTCTGATAAATGTTTCTTTCCAAGCCACATCAGCCCTGGGAAAGCAGCTAGTACTTCTCATAGGCTGCTTCGCTCACCAAACACCCCATCATGTTGTAACTACCACTTTGAAACCTGGGTGGAAAAGCCAGACCAGCTGGCAACCAGTGAGCACATCTGAACTTTTAACAGCAACGAGAGCAGGTGGCATCCAGCAGCCCAGTGCAGGAGCCCAACCAGAGCCACCCTCCTGCACAGCACAAGGGGAAAGCTATGAGAGCCCAGACACCTTACCTGGAGGTGGGTAACACAAACCACATTAACAAACAGTAGGAGAGGGTTAAGAGGGCTCATGAAGTCTTTACATGTTCCTTAAACAGCCATCATATGATAGGATGTGGGGTCATGGTTTTCAGATAAAAGACAGTAGATTTGTGCTGGACATGAGTTAAAAGGTCTTGAATCTGAGGGTACTGA
>JAOXOE010033461.1:0-10202 GCA_028565055.1 Phoeniculus purpureus
AAAGCCCTGCCTGTAACACCAGTCTCGTAGCCAGGCATTAATGGACTGAGTCCTTCTATTCCAGCCTGTGTCCTCACCCAAACATGGAAGAAATCATGAGAATACAATTTGTGCCCCAGACTCTTTTACCAAATGTCCCAAGGCCTTGTAGTATTTCTTCATCCCCCTCAGACTATGGAATACGGATTCTTCCCCACCTGTCTGGAAGATCAGCAGTGGGTAATAGTCAGCTGATCTTACCAGGTTAGGGAGCATCCTAGTGATATCCCTGATTCGGGCTCCACGTAGACTGCAGACTTCCCTGTGGTGAGGGTCATCTCTGCATATTGGGCCCTCAGTCCCTTTCAAGAGCGAGTCTCCAATTACTAGGACCCTTGTCTTCTTTGTGGAGGTCTTCATATTACTGGAAGAATTCCTGGATTTATGCTACCTTGCTAGGACCTCCAGCATGGGTTCACTATCCTCTATGTTCTTGTTAGACTGGCCGTCTTCCAACAGGGGCTTCTATCTATTAGTCAGTGGCAACTGGGGGGATGAGGCAGGCAAGGATGGTACTCACCTTCTGCCATGACTGTGCACTTGTACTTGGGCTTCTGTCCTCCATCTGAGAACTATAGGATACAGGCACCCCCCCTGAATCTGGCTCTTATTTAGCTGTTCTCCAGACTGTTGAGCCTGGCTCCACCACTCTACCTCTATTTCAGACTCTCTAATTCTCCTGAGCCTTTCTAGTTCAGCTTGCAGCTTTTCAACCTCATCTTGCAACTGTGCCACCCAGTCAAGCAGATAATCTGCCTGCTCGCACAGTACGCAGCCAGGAAAATGCAAGAGCGCGCTACATTCCTGGCAGCCTGTCACATGCGCGGCTTCGTCTTGTTGGGGGACCTCTGTTTGGGTTCCTATATCCATGTGCAGTGGTGACCAAAGCCTGGTCTTCCTCTGCTGCCACTTTGTTACCTTTTTTTTTCTTTGCCCCCTGGGGGCTAAAGCAGCTAAAGCAGCTAGCGCTCTCACTGCTAGCTAGGATCTGAGCGCCACTTCTGGTTTCCCCTCCCTTAAAGAGCTCCGGCTCCGCAACCCCTGTGGGCTCTGCACGAGAGCACGCAAACCCCAGTGGCTGCCTCTCGGCTCCCCCAAGCTTTCCAGTTCAGGGAATCCCCAGATCACCCAGAAACCTGGATAAAATAGAGTTCAGGGAGCAGCACTCTCATTGCTGTTATATTGTTAACAATGTACTATACAATTTTACATGTAATTTATATTCTAAATGAAAACATTTAATTTGTAACAAGCATCATAACATACACAATGCAAGAAATACAGTTAAGAGATATCTTTATCTTATCCTACAAAATTTGTTTAGCATTTGTACCACAATTTGAGAGAATTATGGACCAATAAGAAAGATCTGGGGAAGTACCCAGCGTATGCAAAATTTTGCAGTGTCTGCATTGCCTTATGTGCAGAAAATTCACTTAAAAAGTCACAAAATATGCTTCCCCCACATTAAACCATTATAATATGCAGCTCCTGTTCATGTATATTTGTACTGAGGTAAAATTAGGTTAAGATTAAATTGTTTTAAAATGTCACCCTTAAATTGTAAAGGATCTAATAAAAGAGATAAGGAATATGCGTTGCATATTAAATGACTTTTTAAAAAAGGTGACAATGATATTGCAATGATATTGCAGTAGAAAATTTCTTTCAGTCACCTAATAATGCTTACAACTATGTGTTTGTGTACTCTAAACCAGTTCCTTAGTAAATTAATAAATTAGAGATAAGACTAGGGTTTTACATATCTACAATACTGTGCCCTGGGGCTAATCCTAAATCTTACAAACACTTAAAGAGCTGTGCATGCTTCTAGTGGAGGATAGACCTTTTTACTTTCTTTAATAGCTGACAGCTCAGAAAGGTTCTTGCTTATCTTCTGAAATATCTAAACAGTGACAGTCTATGAAAGCTCCTTTTATACATCTCCTAGGTGACACTTAATATGAATACCATTCAGATAACATCCTTGCTGCCAAACTGAAAAGGAAAAATGAAATAAAATATTCACATTTCTATACCCGGTACAGTTAAACTAAAGCCTCCACAAAAATCAGGAAGCAGCTTCTTTATATTTCTTTAAATCAAGGTGAAAGAAAAACAAAGCCAACAACAAGCACCAAAGCCCTAGTAATAATGAAGTAAATAAACTGAGTGCTTGCTGCATATTTAGATGAATGTTTTGGCTTCTATTTCAATAGCACATGCTAATTCAGATCAGTAATATATAAGACCAGTATAATTATAAAGCATTGCTGCATTCCCAGCTTCTTATTACTGCCTGGACAACATTGTGGAAAATCACCAACTGGACAATATCTTCTTTACTGCAGACAGACCTGGCAGTTTACGACTGTGCTTTGCTAAGGCTCTTCCTTTTTAAGACCTCTTCCTTTTTTAAATTGGAAACGTCCTTCTGTGTGCCTCAATTTGCAGTATATTACTCTGAAGAGATCCGAATATGGGAAACATGTACATTTCTCTGCCTTTCAGTCACACCTTAGAAATTACAGTGACAAAATTCCCAAGATAATAAAGCAGCGTTGAATCCAACTGATTTATTGTTGGTTCACTCATTTTATGTGCATCTATTTTTTACCTGCTTGAGTAAATCTTCAAAAGCAGCTGTTCTCCACCTTCACAATCATTAAAATACTGTGCGTATAATTAGCCTGTAGAGGCTAAAAGACTAACCTAGGAAACAGTTCTCTTTTGTTATTAATTTTGACACTTGACACTGTGTTTTGATCTGAAAAATAAAGAAAGAGTTACTGTAGTCCCATCACATTATTTTTTCTCCTCGCTACTCCTTGAAAACCAAAGCCAAAGCTAACATCCTCTACTAATAGAGACAGCAGGACTACCTCTACACAAACTTTGCCATATGGTATATTCATTTTTTTTTACCTCACTAAAAACTGAGGGAAAGCAAAAGAAAACAAAACCCCCAAACCAGAACTTTTTATCTCTGATTGAGGAAACTTGTTCTGTAGTCTTTCTCCTTAGAGGATCTTTTTGTTCTCTCTATTATTTCCCTCTTCCCACTTTGAGAAATTATTTCACAAAGATGTTGTTATGTGTCAATAATTTCATTTTCAAAAATACACATTTCCAAGGACCACAAAAGCTATGCATCATTATTAACTGCATATTGGTTTTTACGTCTTTTTAGCAATTTCCTTAAAATTTGTTTCTGTCTCATATCTACCTTTGCCCTTCTTCAAAATCAGCAAGATTTGATCCATTTCAAAGTGAAAATGAAATTGGTTTTCCCCCTACCTAGCTGTTTCCAGATTAATCCCAGATGCTGAAATATTTATGAGAAAATAATAGAAGTTTAATGGAGGAGGATTGTGTCAAAGCTATAAATTTTATTATTTTCCTCTAAATTTTACAAAGTTTCAAAATCTGTTTGCACATCTTCCCCTTGAGAAATGCTAACTCTTACATTAATAGTAATCTAAATCATTCAAAGCAGACAAAGTCTTAGTTTTAATACACAGTTACTCTTTTTTTCCCTCTGATTGCTCCCCTCTGAGCCCAGGACCACAGCTGGGACAAGCTCTTCTTCCATATAATAAGATTAAAAACTACTTTGAATCCCTAGAGCTAAGGTTTAAGGTTTGTTCAGGAGGTATTTTTACCGAGGCACCCATCCGTCTCACACACACTCACTTCCAAGTCAAGCTCTGCTATAGAATCCTTGTCGTAGCAGAGCACTGCATTACTAAAGGAACCTGCAAACAGTAGACTGATCATACCCTGCCTTTAATGTAGCTTCTTAGTTTCTGAATCAAAATATCCAGCTCCCTTGGCCTGTCAGCTGGTTTGACTCTCTCTGCCTAAACTCCTGGTTACATAGTGGAAAAGACATGCACGAATCTTTAAAACACGTTTGAACTTCCAGTTTAAAATAAACAATTTCTAATATCACACTGCAAACTTTTCCACATCCACGTTCCCGCCTCTAAAAACGGGTATCAGAGTTAATGTCTGTATTTTTTTCTTTTGCCCTCATAATCAAATAACTTCATAAGCCCATGAATTAGAAATTTATTACTATTTTACCATGTGTCTCTTACCCAGGGATGACAGCCTGCAATAAGCCCTCAAAGCCCAAGAGAATAAAGCGCTAGAATCTAAATGAAAACTCCAGCCGACTTGCCTGTGCATACCAACCTACTGAGCAGCTAAAGCATATTGGAATTAAAGCTTCCCTGATATTCTCAACAAGAATAATGTGTAAGAACCAAAATATATCTATTTTTCCTGACAGATTACATTACAGCATCCTGCAAAAAGCGTCTTTTTCTTCAGTCAGTGAGGTTCCATAGGTTTGTTGACAGTTTCACTGAATCAGGACAATAAAAAGCGCCAAAGCCACACAAGGTATTAAACTAGATCTGATGGTTTATTTCAAAAAAACACTACAAGTGGAAAATAAGGTTTTCAACTATTTGGGGCCTGCATTTGCTATAACCTTCCTGAACATTATTGCCCTTGTCGCGGCAATGCAGAACGCTCTGTCTTATTCTTGGCATTACTGGGCTTCAAAATATTTTGTCTTTAAGGCCAGAATCTGACAAAAATGCTCACATAAAAAATATGGACTGCTTCTGCCCCTAATGTATGTATTAGGTTGTAAAATGGCCATTTCTGTCAGGTTGTCAGAAAATATTTGGGTCAAGTGCATTGCAGCAAGCTGGGAAATACGTTTTCACCTTCCTCTGCTGTAGCAGAAAGTTGAAAGTTATATTGCTAATTTTTCCTTGGAACAGGCTGCTTTTCCTGTCAATCCAACATAAACTTCAGCAAAATAAAAAAAGAAAGAATATGTAACTACACATTCAAAGGAAGAATAAGCCAAGGACAGACCTGTTTGTATCACTTAATGCTTGGCATGAATAATTGAGTGAGTTCTTTTTATTCTTCAGTTTCTATGCATAAATCCCATCATTCGGAGTGAAAATACGACCTCCACTTACAGTGTTTACAGATCTTATTAGAAACCATAAAGTCAAAAGCACATGCCTGAAAATCTATGTTGAAAATAGTGGGCTTCTAAGGAGTACACAGCAACTACACAGCATGCCTTGGCAGGGCTACAAGTTGTAACGTCTCTGTTAAGAACCATTAATCTTTTCCTTTGGTCAAAAACTTAACTTTTTCGTTAACGATATAGAACACTGAAGCACCGGGACTGTGCCATTAAAATTTACTGAAGAAAAGAATTAACAAACTTTAATGCTGTGTGAACAGATAGAACCGAAAAACCAATTCTGAAACACACGCACTAGCTTCAAGAAATGAGCAGTGAACATGAATGAATGATTTTGGAAGTTTATTATAGATAAATTCGATAAAGTGCATTTACACCTAGCTAATTAGAAAGCCATTGCTTAAAGCAGTCCCAAGATGTTGAAAGCCATCAACACGTGAATACTAAACAGCCTGGCAGTCTTGCTCATGGCTGGGTTTTGTTCACCAGGCAAGAAAAGCTTTTTAACAAAGCAGATCTGTCTCGTTCAGAACAGCCCCCTCTGCTATCCAAAACGATGGCTCAGCCTTCATGACATGAACAAAATACAGCAACTCACACGCAGAATATTGCAGCCTGACATCCTAACGCAACCAATGCCTCCCAAAAGCTCAAGGGCAGCACCAAGGAGTGAATTCCCCAGTTGCTGGCACCAGACCATTCGGTAGACTGACACAGGACTGGCCAGTTGGCGAACCAGGAGCTGGACAAAAGCCCACAGGATGCTCCTGGCTGCCAGCTCCATAGAGGAAACTGCCTGACAAGACAAACCAAGCCAGAAGAAAGGAGCTGCCACCACAGCCCTGGACCCACACCCAGTGGCACCATGTGAATCTGGCAGCAGTGGCTGCTGCCACCAGCTCCTTCGTTACATCCTCCTTGACAGCACCTCAGTGTACCAGTCAGTGAACACAGTGACAGCCACTGGCTGGAGCAATAGGGCCTGGAAACAGGGGAAGGAAAGGAGTGCCGTAGTGAAATGGCTCTAACACTTCTGTAGCAAACAAGGTTGCAACACAGGTTAGTAAGATCCTGCATGAACGATGTGTGAATCTTCCCTTTGCCCAAAGAAAAGCATCAGTGTAAAACAGGCTAACTGAACTTCCCTGAAAAATGTGCCCACCATTCCTAAGGGTGCTAATATTTCTGCGGAAAAAGGGAGGAAAGGATTAATTGTTCTCATCAGTCAGTGGAAAAGAGATCAAGTACAACACTGCATTTACATTGCTATACGGAAATGACCTTTCTTAACCCAGCTTCGTCCCCCTAGAACCCCAGCCAGTAACTACGAGAAGGACAGAGCATAAAAGCTAGGGGGGAAAAAGTATTTTAAGAGTTCACCTGAAGGGGGAAAGAAGCCAGAGCGGGACAAAATCCTGATGGTCTCTTGCTTGCACAAGTCTGAGGCACCTTGCCTGCCCTGGCATCTCAGAGCTCAGTCATCACTTGAGGCTGGCAAACCCCCCTTTCCCTCTCAGTTCCACATTATTCAAGGCTTTTTTACTTAACAATTTGCTGTATCGAAGACCAGGATAAGTAATAACCAGGGAATCTCAAATGGTTTCAAGGTTTCATTCACAGAAACATCTGAAAGGCTTTATGTCCCGTCAAACGTAATGAGCTGAATAGTTCATAGGAATCAAGTCCCTGGTGACATTTCCAGTAACTTGTTTTTAACAAAGATTTAAATGTTATAACAACCTCTCCTGTTGCTCCAATTTGTTTCTATTTTCCTTAGCAAAATAGATTACGGAGCAGAAAACAACAGAGAACGAAATTAAAGAGGCACAATTTCAGTGTACCTCAAGTTCCAAACAAAAACTTCAAAGATTTGTAGGCAGCTGCTTGAATATACGTGGTTTACAATTTTGTCATCATTTTTTTCCCAAACAAGACAGAATAAACAGTCTGACGTTCTGTCATGACAATATCACTCTTCTGCAAAGTTTGAGCTTGGCTTCAGCATTGTTTTGTCTGGAATTTGCTTGTTTAGGCTACTGATTCAAGGTAAATCTGAATTATTATCTTTGGATAATATAATAATATATAACCTTTGTCTACACAGACTACTTGTATTTCGTAGGTCATGGTCCAGCACCTTAGCTTTGCTTTAGTCTCAGTATGAATACAATACCAGACAGGCAGAGATGTCACTAACTCACTGCATACAGCCTTGAAATCCAGCTGCAGGTGAGGTTTCTTGAAATAAGCAGAGCTGATCACATAATTTTGTGCAAATACACACGTACCTTTTTTCAGAACAATCTTCCTTAATGTACACTTTTCTCACATGCTAATTTTAGGTCTCTGCAACGTGTCACCCTCTGTGATTGTCAAGTTATGCGACAGTATGCTCACATCCTGACATTCCTGCATCCCTGGTAATTCTGCCCCCACGGGATTAATTTCTGTTTAGTAATCAGTTCCATTCCCGTTCTTCACGCAGTGACTGTCCTCTGAAGCCATGGCACTACGTCACCCCATGACACAGTTAAGGTAAAAAAGCATTCTGCAACATATTGTTTCCTGTCATAATGTCTTTTGAAGCCAACTCATTTTCATCAGGGGTGGACTGAGATCACAGTCTCTGAAATTGAACTCCTCTGCTTGTGGAAGGTAATCAAAAGTTGTTTAAAAAACTTCTCATGAATCTTTTGTCAGATATTACTGTGCAATTTTTCAAGGCAGGGTTATTTTATTTATAACATTAGTTTAACGTAAAATGTACCAGAGCGTCTGAACTTCCTATGACACTATTACATTTTAAATACCTGAAGCAAAAAGGTCTTAGCAAAGGTATTCTGAGTGGATTTAATACACTGATATTAGGTCTGGGTCTTCACCCCTTAAGTAGGACTCGTTTTTGGCCTCTTACTCTTAATTTCCAGACTGCAGAAGAGTTTACAAATCCCACTTCATCAGATGTTAAACCAATTACCCTTAGTTTTCTCTTAAGCACATAACACCTGTTTGCATTCTCTTTTATTTTGCCTCGTGTTGCTCAATCTTTTTGACCTCTGAATACAGATGTCAGGAGCTATTGTAACTGTGTTTGAATATTTTATGGTCTGGAGGTTCTTTGTCCATCTTAGCCTGTCTCTAACAAGGCTGAGAAGTTGAATTTCTTTCAGGGATATAGAAATACCTTGTCTGGTAGAGGAGTGGAAGACTCAGAGGTAAATTTCCCTGTACTCTCTCTGCCGAATCTGCTTCTTAGTCATGTTGCAAAGGCTGTGAACCAGCTGGAAGCAGAAAAGGTCCTTACACCCTGGAAAAAATCCAGTTGATATCCTCTGCTCATGCACACATGGCCTCCACACTGTTCAACACCTGGACCCACACAGAACACTACTAGGTCAGATGAACTACGCTTTGCCTGAAGAAGCCCCACCTTACCTGCCTTTTGTGTCACTGATGATGAGCAATGTACACACCTAAGTACAGAGCCTAAGCAAAGATATAGCTATACTTTTCCTGAGCATCCTCCAAACTCTAGACTTCAGAAGGAATTTCTGTGGAAGTCCAGGTTCTGCCCAGTGACATAAGATGTCAATGTTAAAAAGATACCAAAGAACCTGAACTGTAACACCGCTGGTCCTATAATTGGGGATTGTATTGATCGGGTAACAGAATGAAAAGGTCAAAGTACCATCTATATTGTCCTCTGTAACTATTTTTACCATCAGTCACATAGCTCCTGTATGTCAATATCTCATGTTCACATGAAAACTGGAATGCAACAGAATTGCCTATGCATTGCAATAGCCGATTTCTCTATTTATGACTTCTTTAATTTGGTAGAGAAAAAAGTACTTTTGGGAGCACTTGATCTGTGATAAACAAATAATGCATCAAAACATGTTTTCTCCTTATTACACCACAGGAATCCACCATTAATAGAAAACACTCTACAGTTAGAAATAGATTAGGTATTTAATTGTTTGATGCCACCTTAAAACTACAGGCTTTCCAGACAGACATGTCCTTCCCAGATAGAAGATTGTATATATCTTCAAAACTCATCTTGGCTTTTGTAGTCAGGTTGCACAAATAATTAAGTATCCTAATTCTTAACAAGGCTATAGCTTCCTGTGTACAAATAAAACATTGACACTTGGTATGCAAAACATTATTTGGGCATATGCCCAAGTTCCTGATTGCAGCTGGCTAATTGCTCTATGATTTTAGATGCTAAGGCATCCATTCTTAATTTTGTCACTTGTCTGCCATGCCAAAATCACTCACAGAAGCAGAACCTACAATAAAAAAAACTCTGCAATATGCAAAGGGTGGCAGGAATGTGAAAAAGGTGCATGTAACACAATGGGACTAGGTCAGCCTTTGGTCTATGTATTTCCTGAATAAACTTGATTGCATTCCTCCCACAACATCCAAATGGAGTCACCTGTGACACAGAATGAGCTCACTTCCCCAGAAACAGAAAGAAAAGGCAGGAATTAAAATATGAAGTTGTTTATACACCAAAAACCTGTATAAGGTCATGAAATCAAGGCAATGAAAACACAAAGAACCTGACAATGTCACTGCCTTGTGTAATCATTCCACTACATGCTTTTTACTTCTTCCTCTGACTCCCAGTCTACTAGGAGTTAAGTAACTATATGAGAATGTCAACCTTCATTAACTTCTACAGTCTGTGCCTTCATAGTTGAATAAACACTTCAAATTGCTTCAGGAGTATAGCTTAAGAGGTGAAAGGCAGAATGTTTATTAGTCTAAAGAGTAACTGAAGATCCATCTTGAGGATTCAGCATTTTCAAGTACTCAAGTTACAGCATCACATATGAAGCCTTTATTTTGCTTCCTAGACACAAGTTTAATCTCTCCTTCCTCTAGCTACCAGATCACCCCAGCTTTACAACCACACTTGAACATGTCAAGCCATGTTCAGTTATGAGTAGGACACGAATCACATAAAGGAGTCATGGATGGGGATAGTTGCTATGGATAGTTGCTTAAACAGCTCCCTGGAGGTGTTTAAGGCCAGGCTGGATGAGGCTCTGGCAAGTCTGGTCTAGGGTGGGGTGTCCCTGCCCATGGTGGGGGGTTGGAACTGGATGATCAGGTGGTCCCTTCCAACCCAGAG
>JAOXOE010033462.1:0-10201 GCA_028565055.1 Phoeniculus purpureus
CTGACACCCACCCTTCACATATTGATCAACACCCATGGGGTCACCCCTCAGGCTCCTTCTTTCCCAGCTCCCTCAGCTTTTGCTCAGCAGGGAGATGCTCCCCTCCCTCCATCATCCCTGTGGCTCTGTGCTGGGCTCTCTCCAGCAGCTCTGAGTGCTCCTGGGACTGAGGGTCCACAACTGGACACAAGACTCCAGCTGTGGTCTCCGCAGGGCAGAGCAGAAGCAGAGGAGACCCTCTCTGGATGTGCTGGCAGGGCTGTGTGAGGATGGCAGCCTGGCTCAGTGTTTCATCCCAGGTTGTTCTCGCTTGGCTGGTAGCTGCTGGTGCAGCTGTGAACCTGCAGTGAGCGGTGCTGAAGCAGATGGGGAGCGCTCAGGGTGCCCTGTGCCCTCATCCCCTCCTAGAGGCAGGGAAGTCAGGAGCGCTGCGGTCTGGCTGGCAGGGTTTGCACGGAGTTTACTCTGCGTGTTTCTTGTACCTTGCAGAAGCCCCAGCTCCTGGAGAGCAGGAAGCCGATGGAGCAGTGCTGCTCCTCTGCTTTGAAATGGAGCTTGAGCCTCCTGCTGTCTCTTCACTGGTTTCCCCGTTCCCAGCCTGGCTGAGTGGTGCTGGGTCAGCAGGTTGTGACTGGCCTGTGGAGATCCAGGCCCAGCCGGCGTCGCTTGCACCCCCAGACGCCTTCACTGCTGCTTCACCAGCCACGGGCTTCCCATGCAGCAGAGCACTGCAGCTCCTGCGGCTGCTGCAGCTCCTGGGGGCTGCTGCAGCTGCATTGGCCGGGAGCGCTCAGCTAATCGCTTCCTGTAATTGAATTCTGTGCTAGGAGCAAAGCTAATCTTCTCAGCGGGCACAGAACCTGCCCCGCAGCCTGCCGGCCACAGGCAGAGCACCCCCGGGCGCCGGCACCTCAGCCCAGCGTGAGGGGGCTGCTCCCACCCCAGAAGCCGTTAGTGTCATTAGCTCTGCCTCGTCCTGAGCCCTGGGTGGTGACAACCACCCATAGCTGATGTGGCAGCTTCCCGCTCACACCCTGTGGAGTCTTGCGGTTGGAAGGGTCTGTTTTCCCTGCTCCTGTTGAGCTCTGGCAGGGCAGGTGCCCTGCTCAGCCCCACCGGCTCTGCTGCTGCCACCTGGAGCCGATGCCGAGGGTGCTTCGTGTTTTCTGAGCCCTGTGCTGGTCAGTCTGCTGGCGGAGAGAGCTCACGAGCTCTCTCCCAGCTCCTTCTGCTCCGTGTTAATGAACTAGTTGCCCAGCTCCTTGCTGGCTGGCGGCAGCGTGAAGCCTGCTCTGGGTAGCCGATGGGACCCCTGTGCTTGGCTTCTCTGGGCTCTCAGAAGAGATTCAGCAGCGCCTCTCTGCCCCATCTAGAAGCTCGGAAGTTCCCAGCACCAGGAGTTTTGCCTCCTTCATGACTCTCCCTGGCACTCGCAGGTTCAAAGTGCTGGCTCCTGGCTCGTGGTGCTGTGTGGGCAGCAAACCCCAACGCCGAGCAGTGCTGTGCGGGCTCGTTGCTGCCTTTCGCTGGGTGGAGAAGCTCAGAGTTCTTTGAGAGCCATCAAATTCCTTCTTTGTTTACTAGGAGCCAGAATCAGAACAACCTTTCGAGCAGCCGTGAACCTCTGCCTTTGCTGGAGCCGAGGCCGGGCACAGCCCAGCGCCTGTGGGGAGCAGACCCGTTACCTGGGTGCTGCCAGGAGCTCAGTCGGCTGCTCGGTTGGGACAGCTGGGGCGTGTTTGTGGGTTCCACTCTCATTTGGACTGAGGTCCTCTGCCCAGTGCAGCAGCAAACCCGGTCGGGAGGGTTTGGTGTGAGGGGACTGTCAGCTGCTTCCCGCAGTGGGCTTGTGCTGCAGCCCTGGACAGACATCGCTCCCCTCTAGGGGCTCGGAGCAAAATGGGTCAGCGTGTGTTTGGGAGACGGCCTGGCGCTCGGGCGTCTCTGGAGCCCTGGTGATCTGGAGATCCCTAGACCCCTGGCATTCTGGGCATCTCCAGACCCCTGGCACTCTGGAGATCCCTAGACCCCCAGCGCTCACGGAGCAGAGGTGAAGCTGCTGCTGGGCATGTTGGGCAGTGAGTGGGCAGCCGTAGGAATGGTCCCGCTGAGGTGGCTCTGGGGTGGTGGAGAGGTGCTGCTGCTGTCTTTGCAGCAAATGTGTTCCACCGACAATCAGCCGTACCGGTGAAGGCCGTCAGGACGCCCGGGCAGGCAGGGTGCCAGGGTGCCCCGACAGCGGGGCTTCACCCGATGTGCTTTGCGCGTGGTGTCTGCTTTGCCGGCGCCGGGGTCCCCTCATGGTGCCCGTGGCGCTCGTGCTGCTCCGCCCTGCCCCAGCAGCCGGGTGATGGCGGGGAGCAGCGGGACCTGCTCCCGGGATCCGCAGCCCTCCTGCCATGTGGCTGCTGGCGCATGGTGCCAGGGAGGTGTCAACCGACGCGATAGATGGGCTGGGTGTGAACGGGTGCATGTGGATGGCTGGGCATCTCTGTGGGAAAGCAAACAGACCGCGGCCAGCTAGTCGTGTGAGGAAGCGTCTCCCAGACCTCATGGCGTTTAGTCCTGAGTCCTAAATCCTCCTGCAGCCCCCCAGACAGGGCAGCTGTTAAAATGCGGAGACTTGGCACCCGGGATGACTGCAGGGGAGAAGGGGTGAGGGATTTGTCTTGTAAGAGGCTCCTCTCGCCACCACTGGCACCATCCTTGCGGGTCTTCTTGTGCCAAGACTCCCCATTGCCCTGCGCACACTGTTCCCAGCCCCACAGAGCCGCTGGGGCTGGGACCCCGCTAGCTCAGGGACACCCACAACGGGCAGTGCCTGTCCAGGCTGCCGTCGCGCCGGGCTTGTGGCCATGTGACCTTTGCTGCGATGCTGGCCCTCGGCACCGCAGCTGGTGGGGTGGGATGCCAGTGCGACCTTGGCGAGGGCTGGCGGCTGCGCATGGTCCGGTAGCCCTTGGCATTGCCCTTCCCGTGTTGGTGCAGAGCAGTTGTCACTGTTGCCTGCCCTCAGTGCTGCTCCCTGGGAAGGGGAGCGCTGTGCCCGGGGGTCTGCTGCTCTGGTGGCACCTCCCAGAGCTCTTCCGTGCTCTCTGCTGGTCCAGCAGTAGCTGCTGCTGCCAGGAGGGCAGTGGGAGCCGCTCCGGCTGCAGAGACGTTGCTGCCCGGGGCTGGTGGGTTCCCCAACCATCTGTGATGCTGGTGCAAACCTGCTTCTGGCCCCTTCAGCACTAGAGGTGGGAGCCCCAGCTTGTGCCAGGGAGGGTCTCGCCTGTGATGAGCTGTGGGGCGCCGGCACTTGGGTGCCCTCCTGCCGCCGGAGCAGCAAAGGAATAACAAGGCCTGTGGGAGCAGCCAGTGAGAAAGGACTGGGAGAGGGTGAAAAGCCGGTTGGCAGACCAAAGGCAGAGCAAGCGAGCCCCAGAGAAAGGGTTCGGTGGAGCAGAGTTGCTGGAGAGCACGAAAAGTCACAGCTAATAAACTGGGGCTGGGCTGCAGCCATGGGGTGGAAAAGAAAACACTTGAGGGTGTCTTTGGGGAGCCCCTGTGTCTCTGCAGCTGTGCCCAGCAGCACGGTCCTGGGGGTGGCTGAGCCCTTAATTCCCAGGAGCAGTGAGTCCGTGGGGAAGCCTGGACAGCCCACTGGGCCAGGGCTCAGAGCAGCCAGACCCTCGGGCGTGGGCTGCCCCGTGCAGCCCTGAGCCCCTCCGTCCCTCATGGCTTGTCTTGGGTTGTCCTCCAGGGCACAGAGAGCTGGTGGGGTGGCTGGTGCTTTGGGGCAGGAACTTGGCACCAGGCGCGGGGCTGACACTGCCCACTCAGCACCTACCCCAACCCCACCCCCGGGGTGACTCCTCGTGATTCTCATCCTCAGAGAAGCAGGGACCGACCTCCCCCGGCCGCTCAGAGGGCTCCAGAGGACCCGCGTCCTCCCCGCTCGCCGGAGCCCTGGTCGTTGCTCCTCGCTCACAGTAACAGCTGGAGCTCTGTGCTGAGGGACCGGCTCTGCTGCAGAGGGATCTGCACCTCCCTCTTCCCCTGGCTCCTGACGACGGCGATGAGGAGCAACCTGGCTGCAGTCTGGCTGTGGACATCCTTCAGCTTCACGATTTCAGCTCCCCCTTGATCAAGGGGAGTTCCCGTGAGCAGATCCTGGAGCTGGGATCCCCGCAGGTCCCCACGGCCGTGACCTCTGCGCGTCAGGTGCCGGCTGAAGAGGAGGGAGGCGAAGGGCTCTGTGCGCAGGGCAGCCAGCGGGAGGTGGCCGGGGGCGCCACCTGGGGCAAGAGCAGGGCACCGGTGTGGATGTGCTGCTGTTCCTCACCAGTTTCAAGGGTGGTTGTTAGTTACCGCTGGGAGATGTTTACGAACCCGGGGCTGTGGCTCTGGTGCTGACTGGGCAGAGGTCCTACAGCGCACAGTGGTCCAGCACCTCGGGCGGCACAGCCTGGGGCTCTGCTGGGTGCTGCTGTGCCAGGCGGGCACCCGGAAAGCAGGTGCCTCCCTGGGCCAGCTGCTGCCCGCGCGGTGCTGTGCTGGTGTGGGGCTGGGCGCTGCAGGGCACGGGAGGGCACAGACACGCGCTGTGACCCGGCACCCGCCGAGGTCAGCAGATGGACTTGCTCAGAGCTGGGGTCTCCTCCTTCTCTCCACTCGCAGGAGGAGATCCCACAGCGGTTCCTGGCTGTAGGGCCACGGGCCATCAGCCTGGGTGCTGCCTCCAGGGGCACCAAGCAGCAGTGACCAGTGATGGGGACAGAGTGGCCCTGTTGGCCCGTTGTGGTCACGAGCTGCAAACAGCTGCTCTGCGTGAGAGGAAGTCTGGGTGCTCTCCCATTTTGCTCTCTGAGCCGACCCTGGGGCCTCGCAGTTCCAGGCTCTGAGCAGTCAGTGGGCTCTGCTGCTCAGCTACCCGATGGCTGCGGAGAGGTGGCCGGGCGCTTGGCAAGGCACCAGCCCCTTCACTGTTCCCGAGGTTTCGTGGGGTCTCCTGGGTCTGCCGGGCACTGTCTGGGGAACAGGAGTGTAAGCTGGTGGCCAGAGCTGGTCGCTGCAGTAGTCACCAGGCTGGATCTGGCTAGAGAAGCAGCCTTTGTGCTCCTTCTGGAGATAATAGAGGTCTCTTGGGCACAAAGAGCTGGGTGTCGGTGCTGCCCATGGGTGCCGGTGCCAGCTGTTCAGGGGGCAGCAGCCACTGATGTCACTGGGAGCTGCAGCTTTGGGGGGGGGTGTCTGGAACCCAGATGCCTGCTGGTTCCTTTGTGCCGCCGAGCGAGGAGTGTCCAGACGGTCTCTGGCAGAACTGGCAGCCCGAGGTTTGCAGGAACCCTGAGAAGCTCAAGAGGTGCTGGTGTGGAAGGGGGCAGTGGAGATGTGATGGGTGTGTGGGAGCCTTCTGCAGGGTCTGGCTTGTTCCAGGGGTGCGACTCTGCCCGCTGGCCCGTGCTGCCTGTGCCTGGTCCTGAGCCCTGTCAGCCCCACGGCGGAGCTCTGCTGCCTGTCTAGCGTGGCGCCAAGTCCCTTGGCCAGGAGGAGCTGCAGGTGCTGCTGTGGGGCACAGCCTGTGGTGCTGCTTGGCCAGAGGCAGGGGTCTTGTGGGGCGACTGCCCTCGTAGGCAGGGAGCACCCCCTGCCCTGGACCCTGTGAGGAGAGTGAACTGGGACCGCAAAGCAGCTCTTCATCCTCCTCAAAGTGAGAAGGACTGTTTGTGCTGCTGCAGAGGTCCTCGGGGTCCTGCGCTGATTGTGTCCATGAACTCACAGTCCTGCCGTCACAGGTGCGAGGTGCCGCAGCTTCCCAGCTTCTTGGTGCCACAAGATGGTTCTGCCTTGGCCGTTCAGCTCCACAGCCAGCAAGTGTGTCTGGCAGAGGCAGGGTCTCCCTGCTGGCCAGGAGAAGGGGGTCACAAGAGGCTCTCTATTCCACCTTCCCTTCTCCCTTTCCACTGCCCTTATTGCTCATCCCCTACAGCCGAGCCCAGGACGCGCCTTCACCCTGCAGCCGTAGCCCTCCCCTCCTCTCTGCGGCAGAAGGGGCAGCTTGTCCCTGTGGGATGCAGGGTCACGGCTGCGCTGGTGGCCGGGCAGGAGGCACCGGAGCCCTGCATCTCGGGGCTCTCCTGCTAGGTCAGGAGGATCAGAAGGAGCTTCTGCTCTGCGCTGGGGGCAGTCCTGGAGCTCCCCTGGCGTGGGGGCTCCCAGCTGGTGGTTTGCTGCGCTGGGACCTCGGGGTGTGTCGAGGTGACACAGACGCAGCTCTGCCAGCGGCTGGGCCGAGGGGTGTCTCTGTCTGAGACCCGCTGGCTTTTCCATGTGGCTGCGCTGCTCCTGTCGATGCCCCGGCCCTTCACGGCTCCGGCTGGGCGGTTTCTGCTGGGGTGCTCGGCTCCAGGGCAGCCGTCGATAGCGGCCGCCGTGTGTGGTGGGGACAGATGCCCCAGCACCTGGGGCTGCAGGGGAAGCCTCTGTTCTCCACGTGCCTTCGTGCCCCTCTCTGCCCTGGCTCCAGGTCCTCTCCTTCCTGGCAGTCCCAGTGAATAAACCTGGGCAGAGGCAGGCGAGATGCGAGTTCGCAGGATGTCCTGTTGGTCTCTGCAGGGGCAGATGCTGCTGCAGGGAGGCCCCAGGGGAGCTGCCAGCTGGAAGCTTCGCTCACCCCGCTTGGTAGCGCCGGTCGCTCTGCTGTAGTGAGGACAGGGACGTGTGGAAGGTGCCGGTATTTTTAGCGCTTGGATCCGTGCGAGTGATTCCGTCTGGGGGAAGAGCCGAGCTGCTGCTGGCCCTGCAGCCTCACTTCGCTGTGGTGAGGAGCCGTGCCCAGCACAGGCAGCCTCGCCTGGAGCTGCGGGGGGGTCCGGCTCCAGCCCCAGCGCTGCAGAGAGCGGGGCTTCCCCAGGGCTCGCTGGTGTTTGTGCGCGGAGCCGGTCTCCTCTCCATCCCCACGGCCCCGGCCCGGCTGGGACAGGGGGCTGGGGCCGGGCCGGGGCGGGGCTGCGCTTCGCCGAGCCGGGGGGCCACGGAACTCTCGCTGGGCGTAATGCGGTGGAACTGATCTGTGTTTGCGGGGCTGTCCATCACCGCGGCGGGGAAGAATTAGTGCGGATCAATCGCCTGTGGGTTTGCGCGCCGCTGGGTCCCGGTTTAACCTCTGCTGTCCTCTCCCCTCCTCCTGCCCACCGCGGAGCACTCGGTTTGGGGAGGATCGATGGCCCCGGGGGCAGCCCTGTGACCCGCACTTGGCCCCGCTCTGGTGGCTCTGGGATGGTGCCTTCCCATCCCCGCTGCCTCTGCAGCTGCTCCGTAGCTCAGGAGCCTTGGATTCCTGCTCAGGCTGGTCCCTCGCTACCATTGCCTCACAGGCAGGGAGGAAAATGGGCATCGCTCTGCTTGCCGGGCTGGCGATGGGGCGGTGGCTAGTGGCCCTTCTTGGGGGTCCTGCTTCTCCTGCAGCCGGCACAGCCCATGATGCTCCGGAGCTGCTGGGTGCTTCTCATCCCAGGAAGTGTCCCCAAGATGCGCTGTGTGTCCCCCGGGAGGTCGGTCCGTGAAGCCTCCAAACACGGCCGGGGTGACTCCGGCTGCCTTCCAGAAGCAGAGGTGCCGGCTGTGTGCGGGGCAGGAGGGGCTGTCCCAGCAGCCTCCCTGTTTGCCAACCGGATGGACGGACTGGGTTGTCCTGTCTGGGCGCTGGGCTGGCTGGGTTGGGGTTGGTTTCTCTCTTCTGTAAATCTGCACCCACAAAAGCTTGGTGGGGCCTGGGTCCCAGTAACTGCTGCCTTGTGGTGCTCAGGGCTGCTGCCCCCCGGTATCTTCTCAGCTCTCCAGGTGTGTGTTTGGAGCTCTGACCTCGGATCCCTGGCTGCTGGCAGCACCTGGGTCGCAGGTACTCAGAGCACCCTCTCTCTGACCGGCAGGAAGGGAACCCAAAGGTTCTTGAGCTGGTGAAATGCAGAGTCTCTCCATCTCCTGACAAGACGAGACCCACGGGCTGTCGCTGATGGTCAGAGCCAAGAGTCCGCCTCAGGAGACTGAGGATTGTGCTGGGATGTTGGGGGAATCTTGAAGGCTTGGAACCTTGAAACCCCTTTTGGGATCCAACTCCTGCCCCAGAGTAGTGGGATGCTGAGACTGCTCTGATACCCCTTTTGGGGTCCCACTCCAGCCCCAGAGCAGTGGGATGCTGAGACAGTGCTTTGCCTGCTCCAAGAGCTGCACAGAGGACCAGACCTGGCTCTGGCTCTGCCCTCCCTCAGCCCTTGAATTTTGCATGAGCTCTTTGTGCTCCCTCCATCCAGCTCAGTGGCTTCAGCCCTTCTTTTGCAGGACCTGGTGGTGCCCCCCTTGCTGTGTCCTCGGCAGAGGGATGACCACCTTGGGGTGGTCATGTGGCGGCTCCGTGATGCTCGTGGCCCGGGGCACGTGGCAAATCCCCCGCTGCCGTTGCCGTGCTCGTGGCGGGAGGAGGAGAGGTGTGCTTGTGGTGAATTGTGATTCCACACTCGGCAGCATCAAACTGGATCTGACAGCTCCGAGCCTGGGATTTGAGTGCTCTAAATCCTCCTGCGTTTGGCAGCCTGGGCTGCTGTTATTTATGGTGCTTCCCGATTTATCGCCATCTGCGGAGCTGGAGGCTTTGTGTGCGGTGCCGTCCGCCAAGTGATTTACACGAGCGCGGGGCGGCCGGAGCCGAGCCGTGACGGTGGGTCCCCTCCGCAGCTCCCTGGGGCCCGCGGAGCCCGGCCTCAGCTAGCGGGAGCACGACCCAGGACTGTCTGGTGCAGCGAGGGGGTCGGGAGATGCCTGAGGAAGGCAGAGCTCTGTCCCTGAGCAACTAGGAAAGGAACCGTCGTGGTGTCAGCTGCAGAGCTCCTAGGTCTGCCCACGGTTCCTGCCCCAAGAGGGACCAGTCCCACTGGGGAAGCAGCCGGCGGGGAAGGAAGTGCAGGAACGAGCCACGAGCCGCGGGATCTTCTTGCTCGTCCTGCTGGACTCCCGGTGACTGGGACCTGCCCTCAGTTACCGGAGCGGTGCAGGTCCTGGGGGCCGTCAGGGCTGGGGGCTGGAGCTGAAGCACAAGGGCTGACCCAGCCTGTCTGCTCTGCCCCTGGTGTCGGGGGCTCTGTGACAGACAAGCTGATGGTTCATCCCCAGGATGGTCCGTTAGGGTTAGGGACCCTAACCCTGGGCTGTGCTGGGCTTGAGGTGCTGCTGGGCACCAGCCGCCCTGGCTGCCGGGATGTGGGGGCACTCGGAGCCCCTGCAGGCGCTGGGGTGAGTGAGGTGCCCGGGGTGCTCCGGGTGCAGGAATGAGGTGCCTGGGATGCTCTGGGCGCGGGGATGAGGTGCTCGGGGCGCACCGGGAGCACGAACGTGGCATCCAAGCCCCTGCTCTGGGCGGAGGAGAGGGGCGGCAGCCAGGGCAGCTCCCTGCTCGGGTTCGGGCTGCTGCAGGGGTGCAGGTCTCGTCGCCAGCAGCAGCTCCCCTGGTTTAATAGCGGGTTCGCTTTCCTGTTCCTGGCGGAGAGAAGCCCTCCCTCCTCTCCGGGATCGGCGGGGCGGGGGTGTGCCATGAATTCTCCATCTCCCTGATGGAGCGGCATCGCCTCGGCGGCAGCCAAACCCGGCGCTGGGTATTTTTAGCGAGGCAGCCGAAGGAGCCCTGGTGCTGCGGAGGGGAGGGTCTCCATGGAAACTGTTGGCGGCGAGTCCCCGCACTCCGGGGGTGGGAGGTGATGGAGGAAGTGCAGGAGCAGGAACGGGCGAGGCTTCTTCCTTTCTGTGGCCACAGAGCTGCTGCAGGGAGCTCAGGGGAATCGGGCAGAAGCGAGCGACCCGTCGGGTGCCAGTGCCGGGGTTTTCACGGGTGACCACCCTCCGTGCGGAGGGTGGGGTGAGCAGGCAGCAGCCCGCGACCGACCAGTCTGTGCCGGAGGGGCCCGGGTGGGTCGAGAGATCTGTGAGAAGGGTCTGATGCTGCACCGGGGTCCTGACCAGTGACCTCCTGGGGTCTGCTCCATCCTACCCCTCGGGATGTTTTACTGTGCAGTGCCTGACCCTTGGTGCTGCCCAGAGACATCGGGGAGAGCCCAGCCCATGGGTGCCTGGGGTGATCACACAATCCCAGAGCACCAGGGGTTGGAAGGGACCTCGAAAGACCATCCAATCCCCCTGCCACAGCAGGATCCCCTAGATCCAGTCA